>JAGDQP010023925.1:7487-28567 GCA_022664845.1 Lepisma saccharinum | reverse complement strand
TTTTAAACTTGCAACACGTGATCAATTCTACACATTTGTCCCAACTCCCAAGTGAAGAACAAATTTTGGCATGCAATATTCCGCTCTGTTTTCTTTTCAACATGGCAGCAGCGCGCAACCGAACGGAGGGTCAAGTCACCATCTGGTCCTCCGTTGCTCCGTTCACTTCAATGCTCCGTCGAAGGGGGAATTCGGATAACCATCGACGGTGCATCCGACGGAGCAAGGGTACGGAACGGAGCATAAAGTGCCAATTCGGAAAGGGGGATACTGAAAGCTTAAAAGAACAAGAAACAAGTCTCATTCATAAATTACACACATACGAGTATTTCTAATGTGTTTCTCTGTATAACTTCATTTTGCAGAGTAGTGAGCATTATATGAGTAACTTCGAAAGAAGCTTGGAATAAACACAAGTTGATTGTAGCAAATAAACGAAAACGAATTTACGTAGTGAAATGTGGTGAATCTTCACATAAAAAAATGAAGATACTTACTGTATAATTCATTAACTGCTATATTAAATGATGAGTCCGGAAGCTAAGGAGTATAAGTGACATAAACAAATAAAAAACGAAAGGTTCCAGATAATCTTGTATATATAACCCGAAATATAAGTGGCACAAAGCTGTCATATTTTGTACAAAGACACTTTGAACCTTAATGTGTCCATGTACAAATATGACAACTTTCTGTCACATCCAAATAATAAATCACAGCCATATTCAATCCTCTACTGGATGAGGTCTCTCCCCGGAGGGGGGAGATTGGTCTACTACTTCCACGCTGACCAGACGGGTTGGGAGGGGAGAGACTAAGCTCTCACTGTGATCGCCACTATGTTTTATTCATAGCAGTTCCCCAATTGCATCAGACCTTGGGGAAAATAAATCCTTGGTAGCGCCGGGAATCGAACTCGGGACCCCGTAGTTAGTAACGCTAAGCACTAAAACAACGGGACGGTCTGTGTATATATAAAAGATTACTTTAAACTTTTTTATTCGTCAATGTTACTTGTAACCATTGACTTCTGAAGTTCACAAATGACATTGAACAACATTGATTTGTATGTTCAGTGAACTGTTATTGTGTACTTTTGTAGTTTTGATGGATGGATTGCAAGTTATTATACAATATATTGTCTCACTCGCACAATAGTGTCAACTTGGCGTAAGAGAACTTGGTTAGTGAAAAAAAAACTCTAAAGATAGGTGGCAATACTATTTCCATATATCTGTAATGTATTTTTTTTTCTTGCATGAAATTTCAATATTGAAATACTGAACGGGACAAATTCCCCTAGCACCCCTCTTTCCAGTCTTGCCAACCTATTTCCTTTAAAAATCAAATTGTTTCCATTACTTTAGACATAGCAGCACCAAAACATTATTTTACACAATAACAATATACTGTGGGTGTTCCCGTTCGAGAAATCTCGTTGTCAGTATTGCCAACCGGGGCCCAAAAATATATCTCATAAATCAAAGAGTGTATACTGTATAGACGTGCCTGAGGTGTCGTTGGAAAGGCCTTGGCTAGACTAGCTCATAGCCACTGGAACAGTCTTGATTGGTGTAGACGTTTAGTGTTGCCAACCCATATCAATTCAAATTGCTTCCAGCTACGCCAAACTTGACATAAATATTATTCGACACAATAGAAAAGTACCGTGAGTTTTCTCTGTTATCAGTGTTGCCAGCCTATTTTATATAAAATAGTGTTTGCGTGGCTAAAATGCTATCAAGGGACATTGTTAATAGAATCGCAGCTCTAACTTGTTTTAATTTTTCTTTTTGTTCATTGTTGAAAGGGCTTCAATGTTATAACTTTAGAGATTCACTGCAATAATCAAGCGATTTGAACAATGGACAAAAAAGTAAATATAAAATCGGCACAAATAGAACTTTTGAAATGGTTATATATGATCTTTAGTCTCTGAAAGTTTAAACTTTTTAGGCTTGAATTTGTTAGGAGCAGTTCTGCAATTTCTTGCAACGACTATAATAATAATACATTAGACCTATACGAAGGTAGTGCTGCCATCTAGCGTTAAGGTTCGTTGCTTTACACTAACCTTAATTTCAGTTCTTGGTCATGTTAATGTTTTCCTAATATTTCTTGGAACCAGAAATTGTATTTGGAACCAGAAATTTTACTTGGAAACAGACATTTTATTTGGAACCAGAAATTTTACTTGGAACCAGAAATTTTACTTGGAACCAGAAAATTTACTTGAAACCAAAAATTTTACTTGGAACCAGAAATTTTTCAAAATTTTACTCGGAACTAAATACATCCTAACAATTTGTTGAAAAGAAATAAGCATTCTTTTCGAGCCCTACATAAACAGCAGAGTTTTTGTGTATGTAAAGGAAGCTGGATTCGCCGAACACAAAAAAAAAAAAAAATCACAAGCTTAATTCCTATCCATGCTTTGTCTATTGTAGGAATGCTATGACTGACATTTACAAGACGAAAAGGAAAAAAGAGAAAAACTGGATTAGCATTAATTATTATTGTAACACGCATGCCAGTGAAGTGCAAAAGGTCTTGAAATAATGCACCGAGGTGTCGCCTAAGTAATGAGGCGTTACATATTCTCTTCTGGAACTACAAAACCAAAACCAAAACAAAACGAAACGAAATATTTCGTCGCTTTTGTTCATGTCTTGTTTGGTATTGTAGAACTAGCTACGTATCTCAAATTGCTTGGTTTCTTTTCAAGGAATAATAACGTAAAAAAAAAAAAAATCGCGAGCAGAAAAGGAAGCGGATGAAATTTTAAAGAAAAAAAAAACAGCACGAAAAAAAAACCGAAATCGTTTGGGCGACGTCGACAATTTCCATGGTCGCCATTTTGGCATAAATCACCTCCATCTTTAGTGTCTTTGTAAACAGGTCTTCTTAGATTTCTTCAGCAGGGTCGTGTTTAACGGTCATAACGCTCCTTTATTACTGACTTCTAAGTGACCTGGATACGTTTTCTCTATTCTCTTTTTTTTAGGTCTATTTTTCGTCATTTTTTTTAGATCCTGAAAGAGATGCTAGTGATATACCTTTCTTTCTTTCTCTGTGTGTGCATGATAGTGTGTGTGTGTGAGAGAGAGAGGGGGGGAGAGGGAGACCAAGAATGCAGAAGCGAATGAGCCTCTTGCCACTTATGGTGTTCATTTTGAAGTTTACTAGACAATGAACAAAATTTTTCTAAATTTTTGTACGTAAAAAGTTTATTTCGTTGAAAAGTGTGGTTAAGGTTAATGTAAAGCAAAGATCTGCAACGAAAGATGGCAGCACTATCTCCGTATATGTCTAATGTATTTTTATCGTTGCACGAAATCATTTCAATGCTTCTCCTATAAATTCTAACTTTCAGGGAAGAAAGTTCATAATTAATTCAAGAGTTCTATCCGTGCCGATTTGTTATTTCTTTCTCGTTCATTGTTGGAATCGCTTCATTGTTGTTATGGATATTCAAACCTATAACAATGAAGCTCTTGAATTGGTTATGAACTTTCTTCCCTGGAAGTTAGAACTCTCTAGGATTGAATGTGTAGGAGCACTATTGAAATTCCGTGCAACGATAAAAATACATTGCACATATAGGAATATAGTGCTGCCATCTTTCGTTGGAGATCTTTGCTTTACATTAACCTTAAGTTCAAAAGCTATGAATTTTTCCTTTATCGTACTTTCCCTCGCAGCATAATAATATCGGCCGATAGCGGACCAATACTGGGCCAATATTGCCGATATCGATGACGGTTTGTCGTTTTGGATAATTATTGATCGACATTAATGTGATATGATATTTCGACATTCGATGCTGTTTCTGTAACTTAAAAAATACGTTGGTATTTCAATCAGAAAAAATGAAAGAAAGAATTTGGCAGATTAAAATAACAAGTTTAGAGAAATTTCACTTTCTGAAGATGTTATTGCACGCATATGGGTCGACATTGGTCAACAGCGTTCGAAAGTAAGTCGCCTGTCTTCAAAAAAGTCTATGTAAAACTTTGGTAAAGTTTATTTTTATATGGGCCAGTCTCGGACCGTCACGATTCGCCCTTTAGCCATTCAAATCCACACCCGTGCCCCAGCTGAGACTCGAACCCGGGACCTTTGAGTCGTTGGCCTACCGCCGTAGACCGCACGGCTTCCCGGCCGGCGAAAAAGTCTATGTAATGGAAACAACAGGTACTACAGTAAAATGTCTGTAGTCCGATACACACAGATTTCTATAATCCGACACAGTTTTCTATAATCCTACACAGATCTCTATAATCCGACACACATGTCTATAATCCGACACAGATCTCTATAATCCGACACGAATCTCCAACACGCTAGTAAGTTTTTAGCCATCTCCATTCCTTATATTTACATCAGAACCTTGTTCTTTGAAAATGAACTGGATTTTTCTCGAAAGCTTAGAATTAATTTTAACCCTACAATGGTAAAGTAGAAAAAAAATACCATCACTGGTAACGTTGGGTCTGGGAGACCCATTGATATATTTTTCTGTTTCTGAATTGAATCGAACTCCAGTTTATTCAATTTCAATCATATATGTATTAAATCGAAAGGATATCAAACGCAAAAGTAAAAGTAGTTACAAGAAATATGACATTTTGTAGAAGAAAAAAGAAGTAATAGAATGAAACCTTTAAAAAAAAAACTGTTATGAGACCTGAACAGAAACTGCCATTTTTTCAGCGTAATGCAATTTTTTTTAGTACACTTCTATTTTATCCATTGCAGTTCACAATTCACAACACTATGTTAAAATATACGGAGTTCCAAAGGTGTACTTCAGGCATCAGCACTCAAACAACCGATACGTAACATGTGAGCATGACTCAAGCACGCCAGTGGTAACGTTGGGTCTGCCAGACCCAAGCTTTCCCTTACTCAACAATGTAAAGCTAAAGAAGAGAATTAACTTCACAGAATTATAGAGAAATATGAACTTGAAAGATCAAAGTAATACTTTTTTTAAAAATAAATTTCTATCTGGGTCTCACAGACCCAACGTTACCACTGTAGGGTTAATATAAACAACGAGGTCATTATGGAACTAGCAGTAAGCATAATGATTGTGATCGATCCACGTGATGTAAGTTTATTGGATATAAAACATAATTTACTAATGATATTTATGAATTATATTGAAATACTACTGATCTGCCAGCCCGTTGGTGCGGAGTGAATAAAATATGTTGGCAACATTGACTCTTGTACTACTGCTACAACAACAACAGGACCGCGATGGCTCAGTGGTAGAGCGCTCACCAGTAATGCTAGGTAGGAGTCGTAATAATTGTATCACCACTAAAACCTTCATGCAAAAAAAAAATATATTAATCGGTTCAGTGGTTTCTGCGTCCATTAAGAACAAACTTTTTCACTGTCAGATTTATTATAATCACCAAAAGTGTACTGAAGATTATACCAGTAAATTTATGCAATTTTTTTTTATTCCCTTTGATTTGAACTAGTAACAATTACAAGGGAAATATAATATTTATTTAAAATATAATATTTAATAAAAATACAGCAAAAAAAAAGATGACAGGGAAGGAAAAAGGTTATGAGGAGAATTAGCAGGCAAAAGTCACGTGTACTTGTGTAATACTTCAACTAATTACAGCAGAAAACTGTGATAAAATTGTTACAACAACAACAACGAAAAAAAATATATTCTCATTGCCAACTAGCAGAAGACAGTGATGTAATTATTAACAAGAAGTTAAAAGAAGTCAGTTATGGGCAATTAGTACCACTATTTTGTTGAGCAATTAAATTTAAAAGTCGGTAGAAGATGTTAACTGCGAACTTTAGCGTGGGATTTAAGATTCCATACTCTCTGCTTATAAAAGCATAATATTAGCAAAAGAACAAGGCCATGCGTGTAAGCTTAATATATTTTTTTTCCTGACTTAATTCCGTCTTTCTATCTCGTGTTCCCTGTCTACTACTGTCTCTGCATGTGTGTGTGTGTGTCTTATTTAAAATTGAAAGTCAGAGTAAGTTTCTCAACTTAAACGTGGTTTCCGGTGGAGTGTGGGTGTTTCTTTTTCTTTTTCATAACCATCTTCTTTTCTTTTTAGTCTAAATAGTTCTATTGCATTCTTTCCCTGCCACATATAATAATGATACATGGAAGAAAAAGCACACAGTACTCTCATGCCCGAGCTAGCAACATAGTAAACTGAGATGCCAAATTATTAGAGAATTGTTTTGCAAATAATTTTGTGAAATAAGTTTTACGTCCTTATAAGAAAACAGCTAAGTGAGGTATCAGGGGAATCATATGAGGTGCCGGGAAATTTCCCTCTACAAATAACACCCAGTTCGGAGTTCCCGCTTTTAGGCCACAATTTAAACAAAACAACAAATGAACTGTTAATCCTAACAAGATACACCTACTGTTTCTCTAACTGTTGCACTCAGATTTCTTTCTTTCTTTAACACTTTTCTTCTCTCTGTTCCAAAGAATGGTTAGCTTGTTTTTTTAATTATTAAGTTAAATGTTTATAAACGATAGAAATCTAACTCCAAGAAAAAAAAAATCTTACCCCTAGTGGGATTCGAACCCACAATCCCCGGTTTAGGAAACCGATGCCTTATCCGTTAGGCCACAGGGGCTCGTTGATGCAGGATGTTACAACACTGAACAGTAATGGTGCAGCGTCTCCTTCGCCGATTACGTTCAAATTGTGTAATCGTGTAGTCATCAGAGGGTAAATTGTTTGTCAGATGATTTAGACAAATTGTTTGACGCGCCACATGTAGTCGTTTTAGAAGAAATCAAGTTACAACATTTTCTTGCTTCATTGCACGTTGTGCAAACTGCAAAGTGTATTCTGCTCATGCTTTATAGCACGATTTTGAATTTTATTTATGACCTTTAGGCATCTTAGGCCCAGGTCGGGATAGCAGATGGGAAAGGATAAGGGAAGGTGTCGACCGGGACCTATGTTAAAGGTGCCATGGCCATTTGCCTTGTGTGACTGAGGATAAAACTCTGAGAACCCGCCAGTCAGGATGATCGACCGCTGGGATCAAACCCACGACCTCCCGAGTGCTACGCCACTGCTCAGAGTGCTACCACTGAGACAGGCTGAGTGGTTACAAAGAAGGGCGGGTTGGTATTCAGCGGGCCACATTTTTAAACACTCTGAAAGACTTTCTTCTTATTTTAATTTCAGCTGCTTCTATATTAATGAAAACAAAATGTATGTAATGATTTTTAATGCTTATCAGTGGTACCCAGAAGGTGGATGTATGCAGTGGTATAGGTAAGAGAGGGGAATATATCCCCCTTGACTTCAGTCACTTCACCTATATGAACTTGGAAAGAGAGTATTCTGCAAGAAAGAAAATTAAGTTGTTTGGAAGGATATTATTTTTATAATTGTTAGTTGAAAATGGAATTAGTTGTAAGGGTGATAACAGCATAATGACTTACAGTTACCACCAGGTAATTGCCAGTTTATTCATAAATAGGTAAAGGGTCGAATTCTGTATTGTAGTTTCACAATTAGGTGGTTGTGGTAAATGCCCTGTAGGATAATCAGTAAAATAAAAATTCAGAAATTGGAAAAAGCAAACTAAACGTTTAGACAACATATTTCTTTAACAATCTTATCGATAACCCTGGCAGAAAAAAAAATACTATTTCTAGACAGTAATGAAACATGTAGTAATTCCTGTACTGATAAGTCTCAACGAGGGTAGAACGGAGATAAAAATTAAATATTTCAAACCTATGGTTGAAGCAGTTATTTTGTACGTAGAGAGGAAATAACAGATGTCCTGGCTACATTACATATGAATGAGGAATGACAAATTACACAAAACTTGAGAAGTTTCGTGCTATTATCCTCAGATACAGAGTTGTAAGATCTAGTATGATCTTTCAGATCATAAGGGAAAAAAGAAGATATATGTTGGGGAATTTCTTTTGTATGGGCCATGTTAATAACTTTTCACTTCAGCCCGTCACGATTATACGAATGTAATGCTTGTTAAAATCCTCAAACATCCATGTCGCACGCGGGATTCGAACCTGCGATCTTAGGGACATTGGCCTAATACCTCAGACCGCAGAACTACTTCGGTCAACTATAAGTGGAGATGAGTATTAACATTAAAATAAAATTATCGAAATTTGGGATCAAAGTTCAATTTTAAAAACTTCTCCTTTGTTGTTAACTACGTCAATGATGAATATGTTAGATTTCCTTAAACAAAAATCCACAAGAGGCGGTAACAAGCTAAATTCGTAATAAGGAGAGTATAGAAGGAGAGTCTTTTGTTTTGCCCGCCTTCCAACAAGAGAGGAGAGCCACTGCATTGGATACTTACAGTTAGCCAAACGTCATACACACTGTTGCCACGTGTTCTTTCCTCACTGGGCTGCGTTGTAGTTAAGTCGTACAAGAAAACTTTCTTCGCTCCTGCAGCGTCAAAGAAAGTTATTTTTCCTTTCCGCTTGCGCTGTGAAACAGAGTGGGGAAGAAATTTGTCAACATCGTAACTGCCCTTCCGCTCTCTCCGCAAGCCAAACATAGTTTATTGCCTCTCCCATCTATACCTGGATCAATTCTTTCATTGTGTATACTTTAGCAGATCGTCCTCTAACGTGGTGTTGGCCGGAGAGTTGTGAAGAAAGATCAGGATTTAGCGAAAACAATTGATCGAATCTGATAAATTTTACTGTTATTTATTATGAATTTTTATTTTATGAACAAAATAACAGTTTACTGGGAAATTTAGAAAAATGGTCAAGACATAAATATGACAGTAAGTAAAGTAGCCTGTTGAAATTTATGTATATTGGGCAATACATTCACTCAATTTGGGAGTATTTAAGACCAATCATATTCAACTGATACTGAATTGTTTAGGAACAATTAGAACTCTAATTTCTTATATCTGCTTACGAAAAGCGCATTTTTGTGGGATTATGGAGAATGCAAATATACTGTAATTGCAAATATCTAATATTCAAGTGGAATCAAATTGGATTTACATTGTCATGTGTTCAAGACAAAGAACTAAAGGTTAATTTTACTGTTGGACAAAGTATGGACGGTATAAATGACAGCTGACAGTTTTGTTTCACATAATATGTTGTTTTTTTATTGGTTAATGTCACTTCTATTCCTTGGCTAATGTATTCCTTAATTGACTTTTTTTTTTATGGTCACACAACCAATCAACTGAATTTTCATTTCTTTGGGCAAATGCCTGAAAGAAGACTCAACACACACATTCATAGAACACGTTTTTGATTCTGACCAAGAAATTTTCGAAATATATATATATTCTTATAGTATGAGAACAAGCAATTAAGTGTTTTCGGTTACTGAAGGTCATTTTAAGACACTATACTAATCAAAGAAAAGCAATTTGGATAGAGTTTATTTGTGTCTATTGTCGTACATATTTTTTAACAAGAGGAGCAGAGTTGTGTCAATAAATGTTCACACGTTAAGTGGCTTACGCTGTGTTTGACTCATCAACTTCTTAAATTGCACTTGCAAAATGAAACCAATCACGATTTTTGATTCCTCTATAGAAATCAAACTGTGGACAAGAAACAAGAACTCTGAGACTCTAGTTACTATGTGCTGTACACCCATATTAATATAAAAAAAGATCGATGTGGAAATTTTCTAAACCGAAATCTGTACACTCTGGTAACATCAAGCTGTTATATGTTAGAGTGGTTTAAGGGAAGATGCCTACAGTAGTGTAAATCCGTAACTATGATCCTAGAACTGTCACGTAGAGCAGAAGTAAGTCCTTTGAAAAATAAAAAAGACACAATCTCGGCATTAACCTTATGTGACTAAGGATATCCTTGGATAAATCTCAGTCAAGATGTCCGCAGCTAGGATTGAACTCAGGACCTACCAAATACAAAACCAACGTTGTACTAACTGAGCTACGGCTACTCGGCACATGTTTAATAGAATGTTTGCTGTAAGTTAAAGAACTATTTTTACATTATTTTCTTTAGTTCACAATGGTTCATGGTGTCCTCAAATATTGCAATGTTAATTTAACTCATTTCCCGACGTCATACAATGATGAAATTTTGCACAGTGATGTAAGCCGGGTGAAAATACTGGTACTATTTTATTCCATTGTTACTTTCATATATTTCTATATATATTTAAAAGCTTATATTAATATATTTTCTTTTAATATGGACTTCTTTATCCTAACATATATACTAGCCTGCAACTAGTCTGGGTTTCACTGGTTGCAGAACACTTTAGGATTTGGGCCACAAAACATTTGGCTTGAGAAAATGTATCCGAACATCGAAATAACTAAAAAAATATAATTAACCTTTTTAAAGACTAATTTCTTCTAAAAAGTAAAAATTAATTTTGTTTATGCATGAATAAAAAGAAAAGCATGAAACGCGTTTTCATATATAGTCACTTTATATTTTTTTTAAATTGGCGCGCCTCATGCTTTTCTTTTTAATCTTGCATAAACAAAATTAATTTTTACTTTTTAGTACGAATTGTTTAAGGAAAGTAGCTAAGTCTTTAAAAAGTTTTATTATTATTATTTACACAAAACGTGAAGTCATTTCTGCAATCAATTGGTGTATATTTCATTATCACATAAGGGAAAGAAACCTGCACTTTCAAGCAGATGTTGTCAAGGTGGATATTGTAACAAATATTTTCTGAAGTGGTGAAAATATACCCATACTTGTTCATGTATTTTAGTCGTATTATAGATAATTTAGGCACGAAGTTTCACATTTTTTAATTTCTTTATTATTGTCATATATCACTGACATAATGCATTATGTAAAATAACTGTACATTTTGTATTTTGGGGATATTTGAGTAAATCGACTTCGACTCGTCACGATGCCATCAGTTAAGTCCACAAACATCCATGCTTCAGGGGGATTCGAACCCAGAACCTTGGAGACGCTGGTCTGTTGCTTCAGTTAGTGAGACTACCACGGTTGTGAGTGGGCATCTTACACTGATGTGTTACGTAAGATGTCTAGTTTGAGAGGTCAGTGTAAAGGTCCATATATCCTTTGTGTATACATTTAGCTTCATGTACTTCTGTCAGTAAGAGCATGAACGTTTAAAATATGTTTGCTTTTCTGTCTCTTATAATTACTGTGCAATGGCTCCTAGACTAAAATATGTGGCATCTGCCCTCAATCCACTATACTAATACAAGATAGGGAACGTTCATTTTAAATCTGTATCGAATACTTCTTCGTTTTTTTTCACGTCGACCAACTTATGAGACTTAGAAAGTGTACATTTCTATGATTCTGAGTGTACATTGAGCTAGACAACTATAGCACCATATTTCCTTATGTTTTTATTGATTATATGTGTCATATACGATACAGGCATTAACAAGTAACTTCTGTAGAAAGTTATCTTTTAGTCACATTGTTTATTGAATGATATTTTACGATTCTGTTACAGAAAATTTGATATTTTTAACATACCTTACGTTATTCATGAATAAAACACACTGATAACAGAAACGGGACAGCAAAGAAAAGAATAATCTCAAACATGTGTATTTTAGGAGGTATTTCATTAGTATACGCTACATCAGTGGTTCTAAACCTGTTTTTATTCAAACCACAATATCCTTTGTACTGCGTTTCCGCGACACGCTAACATGTGAGTTGGCAACAATGCATGAAGTATTGAAACTTTTGAATTACGGTACTTTTCTCCAGCAAAATTACAGTATCAGAAGTTTCGCGGCACTCCTATAAAATGTCATGGCATACCTGTTCAGAACCACTGCGCTACATCCTTCAAATGGATTAAGCGTATACCCACTAAAAACTTTAGCATTCCATTCCTGAACGTAATAGTGAATTATTGCAAACATCCTTATGTAGGGCCAATAGACGATATGGTTATTATAGCTTAACATGGTTTGAGAGAGCATTTTTCTTTTTAAGAGACGTACATATTCACATGTCAAAATCTGAAAAGCAGTATGTGTCCTCCTTGTTTTCAGATATAACAAAATCCTGGAGGAAAGTTTACCATATACAGGAAGGTAGACTAATTTGGGAACATGCGATTTATCACAGGTAAGGGGAAATTTGTATTATGCAAATTGCCTGAACAACAGCGTTGTTTTGAAGGTTGACAATATTTTGGTTGCGATATTTGACAGAGATGTTGGTTTCGTTGCCTGATTTGAGAGAATAGGTTTTGTACGGGGCTGAATCTTGGTCATGTTTATAAAGAAAACACTACATGCCCCATTATATCTCTAATCACAGAATCTTAAGTGGTGCTGTCCCATAAAGCAATGAAGATTAGAACGACTCTATTATTTGTTAATTAATGAAGTATTAATGAGGAAAGCATTAAAGAAAGTTGCCTAATGGGACAATTTATCGAAGGTCCATTTCTTTCTAAATTTTCAATAAAATCTTCAATTATACTGTTTTATTTTACACCATTTCTCTGAAGCGTTTCACAAATAAATAATAATTTTATTACAGAAAGACTCGTATGCATCATCTTCCATTGCTAATATATGTCTATACACAGAAAAAACTGTTTGCTGTTATTAAAAAAGAAAAAAATATTAGAATAGGGCCCAATCCCCACAAAAACAACTTTATTTTGCAAGCACTGAAGAAAAGTATAACAATCCCGAGAAGGAGTAGACCTGAAGTCTCAGTATTTTGAATTCTGACACGCTACCTGTATCGCCACGGCCTTTCTCGCTGAAGCATTTTTTTTGTAGGCAATACTTTGGGACCTCTAACGAGAGAATCACCCTGTATAAAAGCCAAACTTTAAATGTTATATTAATATTGCAAAATAAAATATTGTTTGTCAGTGACATATATTAGAACATCAGTTAATAATTCTGGACTATTTCGTTGTGATTAAAATCTTGCCTTTTTCTTTTTAATATTTCATGTGTTTGGCACAAACGAATTTTAGACTATTTATTGACATAGCATACGAAGAGACGCTTTACTGCAATATTAATTATTATTTACAAATGCACTGTAAACCTTAGAGTACAGTAATACTGTACTTCTTTACAGTTATGATGTAGTAAATTTTAAGTTCTAAAATTTTCTTATATGAGCAGAACTGCAATTAACTTCAGTCAACAAAGGCTGCTGGCTGTTAAGTAAAGCATCGAACAATCAAATCCAACCTATGCTCAAATCTTCCTCTATACCATTGTTTTTTTGTTTGATTTTTAATTCACTGGTGCCAATCTAAAAAACAAATTTTTAGATTTGAACATTTTTTGGTCAACCACAAACAAAGATTTTTCTTTGTGTACTTATACCAACTATTACAAAGTATATGTACTTTTGAGCTGCATTGTAATATATATATTCACGCACCGAACACTATATACTACTTATTTTCTTCCAGCACATTAGATTCAGTAGGTTAGATAGGAAACGGTTATTTCTATATCTACCCACATTGAATTTAGTGTCATTTTGTATTATAGCATGTGATTCTTTATATATATTTTATTTATATCATTATAAATTCGAATTAACTTCCTTGATACGCTATTAAAGCTGGACGAATTATAATTAAAGTGATTTCCCAAGTCTTCATACACTTAGGACCCTTTTGTTTATGTATTAAAAGTAAAAATATCTCATCGTTTACAGAATTAACTAATAAATAAAACAAATAATAGGTTGCCTGCCATATGACGTCATTGGCTTAACCATGAATGTTAGAACTATAGGATAGGAAATTAAAAAAAAAAAGAAACTGAATCGGACCGTAACAACGTCAGATCGTCATCTTGCTGTGCTCAGTCAGAATTGAGGAGATTGGTCTTTTATACACAAATTAAATATTAATATGCTAATTTGATAAAACATACTATTAATGAAACAGCTCACAAAAATGTAGAACTTGATTTACGACCCAATACTTTGACTTTTCGTTACCAATCTCCTAAATTCTGGCTGGGCACACCGAGATGGCAGCCTGACGTTACGATCGTATTCAGTAGTGCTTATTTTGGCCCACCCCCTTTATTTCAACATCCTTGGAGAAATCAATGACATCACGTCTGATGCAACCTATAGATAGTTCTACAAACGTTGATAACAACAGGCCCTTTCCGAATTCAATGGTCCTCCGTTACGTTCCTTTATGTTACGTCCCGTTCACTTACGTTAGGTAAATTCATTTGAATTAAATCGCTTCTAACTACAGATCTGATTCACTTTTCCTCCGTTCACTTGAATGCTCCGTTAAAAGGTGAATTCGGATAACAATCGACAGTGCATGTGACGGAGCGAAAGTGCATAGCGAAGAATATAGTACCAATTCGGAAAAGTCCTATGTTTCAAAATTTTGTTCATTGAATGTTTTCTTTTTTTCTCTTCGCTTTCCAATTTTCAGTTGTCTTATGGTCATCTATAGTTTTCCTTTTCTTATTTTGTTAATTTTCTAGTTCATTTTCGATCTTAATTATTCAGTTATTGTGTAGTTCGTTTTCACTTGTTACATTCATAACAATATCTAGTTATATGTCCATATTAAAGATATTAAATGTTTTATCCCATATTATGAACCTCGGTAGCCTAATATGGAAAATGCAAGTATTATTTTTGATGATTTTCTCACTCGACAAATTTTATTCTATTTCCCAATTGGTTTGCTTGTTTTAGACAAATTACGTTCTTATAGGGTTGACGTTTCTTAAATCGGTCGCGTCTATTTTTTGGCCCCTCAAGATTCCTTTTAAAAAATAGGGTAGAAAATAATTTGGCAAAACTGATATTGCTCCTACATGTTGCTTATTGTTTCTTTCTTGACTTTTGCAAACCAAACACATCATCTTTGCTAATGGTCGTGGTTAAGTTGATAATTTCAAGAAGACTTTGTAACAAAGTTACAAATTTGAACTATTAAAATCTAAGCAGATAAGCAAAGGACTATACTTTGATTGCCCCCCACCCTTTTATTTATTACTTAAACGTAATTTTTGTAGAGGTTTCCCTTCTTTAAGGCACAATGCAAGTGGGTTTACCCGCCTTTTTCGTTTTACGTCCATTATTCAAAATTCATTGCAGGTAAACAAAATTTGAACTTTCACAGACAGTTCGTTTCGTCCTTCAATAATGAGTACAATTTGTTTTAATTAAATGCTACTAGTAACTGCAGGATTGTGTGCAGACACTTTTGGGACATAATAATGTCCCAAAAGTGTCTACACACAATCCTGAAGTTATTATTGGTCTGCACACAATCCAACAACTGGTACACGTCTTCAGGTCTCAAAAACGTATAGTGAACGTAAGGGCCAATAGGGCAATAACTGAGCATGAAGGGGGCCAAGTGAGGGTGCCAACAAGTTTTAAAAAATAATAATAATAAAAATACATGTTCTGTATCTTTTTATTATTTCATTGTACAGTTAATTTCGGGAAGGATGTAAGAGCTTACAGTTAGCATGAACAGAAAAATAAAGTCGGAATAGATCTGTACTTGAAGTTTCAAAACGACAGTGGTCTAAAAGGCCCAATAACTGTTACGTTTACACAACATAATTAAAAATCTAGCTCCACTTTCTTTCCACTAAGGAGTTTTTTTTTTAATAAAAAATATTCCTTATATTTGGTAGTTTTCCTTACCTTATGATATTTGATCGGAATTAGGTCCAAACACCTTACGAGAAGAAAGCAGATCTATCTGAATACTGTAATTGGCTCATCTCGGTACAGTTAATTCTCGGGAACATTCCTGGAATAAGCGAGGCACCTATAGCTAACTAAAAATTTCCAATAACTTAACTAATAGAAACCAACCTTTTAGTTTTCAGGAAACAGAAAAAAAACTAGAAGCCTGGAGCGAGATTTCAACACGGGCTGTTCAGTTAAAAATCCAGTGTCTTACTGCCTAGGCTAACGCTACAGCAAAACAATAATTTACATAATAATACATCCTAAGGGGTCTCTAAACATTATTCTAGTTGTTAAACACTATAGTGTGTCAGAAATATGTTGTTCGAACCCCGAAAATATTAATATAAGCAAAGTTACTCCCACGACTTCATTTTATAACCATTTCTATTGGGTATCGCAATCCCCATTCACAGAGAATATTTTCCATGTCTGCTTAAATACGTGATCACAATGGCGACAGGAAACACTTGATCAGAATTGCATGTTTGGTTACGATCAGAGACCGTTTTCTCTTTCTGCGCATGTGCGAACATCACACATGAACAGAAAATTGAGAACTTGTAGTACCGCAAAAGAGATCTTGTTTTTTTTTTTTTTCGGGATTATTCTGGAACATTCTTGAATATGAAACAATATTAGATATCAATAAAGATTCTCACATTGTTAACAGTGTATTACAGAACATTAAGAGGTTTTCGGGAAGTGTCTCTCTAAACTTTATTGATGCAGGCCCATTCACGCACTGGCTACTGGATCATTGTCAGCTTGGTGTACTAGTTGGTTACCATATCGGAAAGCAAATCCGTAGACCAGCGTTCGAATCCTGCCGTACTTATGTTTTTATATATTTTTAAAGAAAACCTATATATATATAGGTTGGACCTGTTCTGTTCTCTGACTCTGAAAAATAGAACTTTCTATGTTGAGACCCTAGTGCTTTTCATGTACAACTTTGGTACTAGTGACACTCGTGTCTGCGATGGATGTAAATACGGTAGACGGATTGAATGGCCAAATACAATTAAGCTGGGTCAACTTGACGCCGGTTTTCGATTAATCTTGCCTGGTGAATTGGGATTTACTTGCGTCTTATTGATTGGCCTATGCCTGGGTGTGTGGAAACAAAGAATGGATGAAGATCTAGCTAAGGAAGAGAGGAGGAAGATTGTAATATTTTAAAGGATAAAATAAATTTTATGGGCGGTAACAGCACAGTAATATTTTAAATATGGTATTGTACGGAACGTGATATTTAGTTGTTTTTTTTTTTAATCAATTACACCTACCAGGTACTCATGGCTTGTGCTGGCTTCAATTTCGGGTCGTTAGAAGTAGATCCGTCTTCCGTATTTAGATCCATGGATACTAGCGATACTTGTGTCTGCAACCAGTATCTAAAATATTTGGTACATGGGGCGCATTCAACGGACTAAGGTAGCACTAAACGCTGAGACAGAGCGCTTGAACCTTATTGGTTTGTCTATAGGTAGCAACCAATACGATTAAAATGCTCTCTCAGCTCTTAGTGCGTTGAATGCGCCCATTGATCCTGCAACACTGTAGAATTTCTGATGATATAAGCTCCAAGGAATTGGAAGCAAAAGGCCTTTTTCGTTTCGCAAAATAATTGGTCATTACACAGGAAGTGGAAATGCAAGATTTTGTCAGGTATTTGTAACTGAAGGAATCATACAATCAATCACATCAAAAGAATCATGATTTGATAAAATAATTGTAAAAAGCGAAACAGTTACGTTATCAATATTTGCTGCTTCTTTGTATTGTATTTTTTATGCATCTATAGAGATTCAATACCTTATTTTCGTATTATCGCCATTTCTATAGTCAATATGATGAACAAGCATTTCAAATCCAAAGTAGAGAACGTTCCTCTGATGTAAGATCCAATCTGATTCGACATTTTAAACCAATTGTATTTTTCGACTGTCACTCCACGTTAGGCCTGCTTTTCATGTACCTTGCTTGCGATTTGGTTCACTAGCCAATTGAAACACGTGTTTTATTAGTTTCTCATAGAAATCACAAGAAAAGAATGCAGCTAGCGTGTACACGAAAAGCCGACCTTACTCCAGATAAACCACATCAAATCATGAGATGGCAGCACCAGTTCTTTTTTTCTATTATTGATAGTATACGTATAGCAGCACTTCTTATTCTTCTGTGGCACTATTGTATTACACGATACTCTCAAGACAAAATTATTGAGCTCTACATAACGATACTGGAATGCTTGATCAGGATTAAAAACACAGACAGAAGAGGAAATATTTAACCTTCTTTGTCCATTTTCAGTTTAATCGAAAATGGACCAAGCTTTCTACTTCATTTTTCGCTAATGTCTTAAATTTATATCTTAATTCTTGAGTTACCGGTATACTAGATTATGCATATAATTGTACACCCTGAAAATAATACTAACTTTATTTGCAAAAATTAAGACATAGATAGAAAATAACGGACCGCACAGCAACAACAAGGCGAAGAAACTTTAGATAAAACTAAAACGTTGAGCCCATTTTGATCAAACAAGGCTAACTAATATTGAAATTAACACAGAATAAATTTACAGTCGCCGCGATCGGGACTCGAATCCACATCCCCTAGTTTCCGATCGGGTATACTGTCCATTACACCATAAGTGTTCCATCTTTCTCTTGGCCTGATTAATTTGTAATGCAATCGAGCACTCCAATAGGGTAAATTAAAGCTCACTGAAAGTAAATAAAATAATGTTGGTTTTTTTTGTTTATCTTAAATTATGTGAAGAAAAACGAAAGTAATATTTTTCAAATTGTCTTTATTACAAAGCGTCGATACAAAGTTTTTTTCTTTTTTAATATACTGAAATAGCCGTTCATTATCTCTTTCCTTTAGCCGCTGATTTACAATAATAATAATAATAGCCTCTCATGAGTACGTCGCTTCTCTCTGAAGAGTCCATTTTCTTCTGCTTTTCAATATACAGTAAAATACAATTATACGGTGCATCACAACAACGGCATTTTTCTTGTATGTTTCTTTTTTTTAAAAGATTTACACAGGTTTTGGAATGTAAAATTGATGATTTTGTGCTGTACAACATCAACTATGTCAGAAAACACACACACATATATTATTATTATAATATTATACACACATATACAAATGCGAGCCGACAAAAAAATACTAATATGTACGGGTAAAATTTCATTTTTTCATTTTTCATATTTAAAAAAAAACAATGTAGCCACACAGCCTACGTATAACAATGAAGTCCGCCTATTTTGTTTTCGCTTAATATTCATCACTCATTCTTTTTTTTTAAAGGAAACATGAACGGAACACATACACGAAGATGTAAATAAAAATAATAACAACACGCTTTTTTCGATAACTTTTTTTTTTTTTATAAAAAAGAGTGATTGTGGTGGAAAAAGAATGAACAACAAAGAAAAAAAAAAAAATAATATAAAATTACACAACAATATATAATATATGTATCTATTTTCACAAGTTTCATTATTTTTTTTTCTTTTATTACATACACACATTCTGAGTCATACATATACAGATAAGACTGTTTCCGGGAACACTATTTACAATTATTTTTTTTCCTTAAATTTTGCCGTCTAGATTTTTTAAAAAAATGTCTCGTTTATAAGAACATGTGACATACGCATAGCGTAAGCAACATTTTTTCTTTTTGTTTCTGTCAAATTTTCATATACGTAACTATGGTACGCGTTCATTCACACACACAGACACGCACGAACGCTAACACGCATCTTCACACACATACAAATTGCACACCATAGGATAGGGACAATGGGAATTTCGTAAAATATACTAGCTATAAATTCTATAATATGTGACATTTTTTTTTATTATTATTATTTCTCGTAGTTTGTCAATAACGAAGATGGGAATGCATTTTGTACACTATATACATTAAGTAATTGTTTTTCTTTTCTTCTTAAATATGTACTCTAATCGAAAAAAAAAAACACACAGAAGTTTGTAAGAATGAGACCTATTTGATATACTCTCTTCTTCAACGAGAAAGATTGGAATGTGAATTATTGGAAGGAATGTACCAGTTTTTTTTTCTTTTCACACCACTACTTAATATTAATTAGAACAGATTGGACAGCATTCTAGACAATGTTTACATTTTTTCTATATTTCGAGTACAATACGTTATCATGAGCTGACGATTTCTTTGGGGTTACTAAAGTAAAAAGAGTCCATCATATGTTGTTTTGTTTTTTTTTTTCTTTTTTTTTTTTAAAAAAAAAAATACAACAATATGTACACTATTAGCAAAATATTGCAATATATATATATATATATATAGAACAGTGTCAAGGTTCTATTAACAAAAATGGCGCGCTCTAATGGCGTATATGAGATCCTATACAGAAAATGTAATAGAAATTATGGATGGTCTCAAACATGAAAATATTGGTAAGTTTTATTTTAGAAAAAAAAAATGATTAGTATAATTGAATCGTAAATATGCAAATAGAATAGTTCTTTATAAGGTACTTCATGACGTACATCGATTAAATTTCTATTGCAATATTTTACTAACAAGATATACTACGTGTGTTTTTTTTTTAAACTATGCTATTGCCTGACTTGTGTCATTAGAAGAAATATACATTTTAATTTATAAACGCTTAACAAAATAATAGCTTTTGTCAGAAGTTCATCCATTACCAGGAAATACGTGACCAAATTTTACAAAGGATAGATGTTATTATTTGACCCTTTTCTCGCTAACTGTATTAAAAACTATTTTGTTGTTTCTCAATTTCGCTGTTCACAACTAAAATGTCAAAACTAGTATTATATAGAGTTTAATGTTTGGCTGTTCACAAGTAAAACACCGGAACTAGTACAGAGTTAAATGTTTGGCTGTTCACAAGTAAAACACCGGAATTACTACATGAGTTAAGTATTTGGCTGTTCACAAGTAAAACACCGGAACAAGTACAGAGTTAAATGTTTGGCTGTTCACAAGTAAAACCCAGAAACTAGTACAGAGTTAAATGTTTTAGCTGTTCACAATTAAAATAATAAAAAATAATAGAGTTAAATAGTAATAATTTTGGCTGTATGATTTATAATTGTTTATATATTTTAATTATGTTCAGACAACAGAGCTATGAATCTCAAATTCTTTTAAACAAGAAGTCGATCAAGCAAAATTCTTTAAATATTAATCTGACCTTAACTATGATGTGTTATGTGGTTTCTCAATGATATCCAAATTTCATTACTGAACAAGAAATCTGTTTTCATTGAGCAGACCTGTGATTCTGTCTTGTTAAAAAAATGAAACTGCACGAGAATAACA
>JAGDQP010023924.1:11646-28570 GCA_022664845.1 Lepisma saccharinum | reverse complement strand
TATGGTAGAGCTGAAGAAATAGCGAGTACAGAAGGTCAGAAATAAGTACCAGTAATCGAGAAATTCTAGTATCGACCCATCTCTAATTTATATATTGTTTTTAATTACATATACGTATACCATTTACATAGTTATGTTGAAGAAAGTATCGAGTATCGAACATAGAGTATCGAAAATCAGAAATAAGTATCCGTATCGGGTATCGAGTAATTCTGGTATATAATAAATCACAGCCATATTCAATCCACTAGTGGATGAGGCCTCTCCCCGAAGGGAGGAGTTGGTCTACTGCTCCCACGCTGACCAGACGGGTTGGGAGAGGAGAGCCGAAGCTCTCACTGTGATCGCCACTGTCTTTTATTCACAGCAGCTCCCCAATTGTCCTCACGATGCTGGGTCAATATATATATATATATATATATATATATATATATATATATATATGTGTGTGTGTGTGTGTGTGTGTGTGTGTGTGTGTGTGTGTTTAGACGTGAATTACATATTTCTCACACTGAGTATTGCATATTGCAGCGGAGTAACTTGGAAACTTACTGTCACGAAAAATTACAACCTATCACGAAACGTTTGAACTGCAACAACGGTTGCAAATCTAGCAATCAAGTGCAGAAGGTAAGTCCAGATTGAGAGACCAGTTCGTCGAGAACTAATTCGTTCAAATGATCAGTTCAAACGAATGAGTACGCTTAGTTAGTTCGCAAACGAAAATAATCCCTTTATAGCAACATAATGGCCTTGATTTGATGCGTTTGACAAACAATATTCTAATCTACACTAATTATTTTTTTCACCCCGGCACATTTCCCGCGAACCCTAGGTTGAGAAAATCTGTTCTGTATTATTCACAGCACGACATTGTCGTTTGTATTTGTTGTATCTTTGATATTTACGGTTTATACCTTACAGAAAGCACGGCACGTGCGTTTAAGGAAAATTTCGTCCCCACCACGTCCCCCAACAACTGTTTCCAGCATTCTCAAGTTTACTGACTGTTACTGCCCAAACAATGAACCATTAAATTGCACAGCGTAATGGAAGGTCACGGGAAAAGTACATAAAATGCGTTCGTTATCGAAAGAAGAAATTCTGATTCTGTTTCAGCGTTCATAGGCTACAAGATGTACCTTTCTTTCCAGAACAAGAATTTGATAAGATTCTGTTTGCGTTGAGTGAAAGACCAGTCAATGGTACATTGACACAACGATAAGCCTTCGATATATAGAAGCCTTTCTTTGATAAGCTATATAGAACCATCAAGCTTCAGTTCTCATGGAACTAAAGCAGAAAGAAGGGTACAATGATTGCAGACAAAGCATTGGTTCCGTTGATTCTATTTATTCCCATTCTCTGGCATCCTGTGGCAGCACGCTATGAACCAACTTGGGACAGCTTAGATTCAAGACCATTGCCTACTTGGTACGATGAGGCCAAATTTGGAATTTTCATCCATTGGGGTGTCTTCTCAGTGCCAAGTTTTCGATCGGAATGGTTTTGGGATATGTGGAAAGGTACGTAATATTTATGTCTATAGATAGGTAAGATAGGAGATAGTGGGGCACATTTAAACACAGTATTCTTAAAGTTAATTTTGCTTCCTCACACTCAGAGAATTTGTTTACAGAGATGTGTACATGGGAGCATATACAGCTCGCCGAAGAAAATGATGTACTGCATTGTCACCTTGAAGCAAGGACACGTACATGGGAGGCTTTCGTTCAAAGGTGTCTTCCTGGAAGCAGAGTTAAACAAGGGTGGGGTAGCTTTGAATTTGGCTGCGGTAGTTTTGAACAAATGCTTAATTTTATTGCAATACATTTATTTTCTTAGTAAATGCTTCTAAATACAAATACGGAAGCAGAAAAAAGTAAAGTAAGGTTTTAGTAGCCATACAAAGAATATAAAATACGCAATTGTTAATAAACTTTTGAACTTGCTTGCTTGTTTATTAGTGTTATGAGGATTGCATAACCATCAGGATTGCATCGAATTCATCGAAATATTGTAAAAAATCTTACGCATAGATAGCCTAATTGAAATCCTTTCATAGATATGACGAAAAAACGAAAAACTGTTATTAATATATACATAGTTGCAAAATATTTATTCTCCTCAACAGTAAGTTTTACGTATATGGACAGAAGCTGCTACATTGATCGAATATACCCCTTTTTTTTTTCAAAACTGTCCCGGTAGGCCTACGTCGAATTACGCAAATTTTATTTGTATGGGAGAACGGCGCTAAGAAAACAAGGACAGTTTAGTACGTGAAGGAATGTAGTGACTTCGTAAGTTAACACTGAAGAATAAGCTAGGCGTTCTCTTCTCTCCACAGTCTGTGAGATTATTTATGACATTGGCACACACAAGTTATGTCGAACTCACTTATATTATTATATACTATATTAAATTCTCGCTGTGTTCTCATGTCTGGCGCCCTAACGTGCAAAATCTGACTGGGAGTGACTGCGTAACACACTTGTGGGGGATGGGGGTGTATTTTTGTGTTGTAGTTGTGATGTATTAGGTTTATTATTTCTGCTATGTGTTACTTTTATATTATTTGTAACCTACATCATTAGAAATACGGCACGTCTTTCTTTCTTCTCCAATTATTACTTTTATTACAATGATATTCTCAAGTAGGGAACTGTGATAGGACAAGAAAAAAAGACGTAGTTCTAATGATGTATATAAAATCCTGAAGCAAACCTTGCTCGATTCATTGCCTGGTGACGCTAAACAGTTTCTCAACACTTCCGCTACATTGCCAGCAAGTCTATGTTCCTGATCGAGTGAGGAAGATTACAAGAGGAGACTGTGAAAGATTTAGCGAAAAAGTTTGATTTATGCCGCGGAATTGAAAGAAGGGTAGTTTTGCGAGATCTTGTTTTAAATTTATGAAAATCTCATAATTGCTGGAAGCGTGAGAAAAAATAGACAGGATCATTGTTTTTGGGCACTTTGTATAGGAGCATAAGCTTGTGGGACTTACGACGTTCATATAAGCGGAGCCATCCTAATCTATTAAAGTAAGGCGAAAGATGATCAAAGTATCTTATATCAAAGATAAAACGAACGCAAGCATTTTGGACATGTTCCAGTGGTCTGGCTAGTTCATTCTTGAGGTCAGAGGAAACTACATCCTCATAGCCAAGGTGCGATAGTACCAACATCCTAGATAGAGATATTCGAACCGGCATTGGTAATAATTTTTATTAATGAAACTTTCGGGAAATATCGTTGTGTGTGCTTTCGTATTTTCAGCTTTTCGGCTAACATCGTCAGATGATCTTGTTGCAGGAAGACTATCAAAATGTTTGTCTGGCTTTATTCAAATAAAAGCACACACAACGATATTACCCGAACATTTCATTAATAATATGTCAGTTTATATTGTGAGTCTCTAAACACGAATTAAAACTGTGAATATTTTGCTTTAAATTTACATACAAAGACTGCACAAGATTTCAAAACCAATTATTTAAACATTTTTATCTCGGCCCTTTTCAATGAATCTGAGCGTACTATGTACCACAAAAAGTGTTGGTATTGTTCCAAACATTTGTTTTAATAATAATCATCATCAGTGTTCTGTCGAAAGCGACAGATTCTTCCAGGAAAGATAAGCTCTCTATTCATCCAGATCTTGTGCTTGCGTTTCCATCTGAACATACGATTTATCTTCCTTAATACTGTCAAGGAGTTGGATTTGTCTTCTTCCCCTTCCTCTCTTTCCTTCAATCATGCCTTCAATTGCATCTCTAAGTATAAAATCTCTGTACAAATTGAATTGCTTAATTGGAAATTTACGTCATTTTCTCTCTATCTGCGTTCGTTGAGGTAGTAGCCTGCGATACAAATGGAAGATGGGACCTACAACACACGGACAGAAAGAAGAAAATTAAAAGAGTTTCCTGTACAGTTTTTGTAACCGCTAAAAGTTCGCTACTTGGAAGAAACCTTGTTGAAAACTCCACAGTGATAGACTTTTCCAGTTAAGTTTTTAAATTTTATTTAAGTCCTTTAGGCAATTTTAACTCAGGCTCAGAATTTTCCAAAGTCTTACGCTGCAGTGCGTCTTTGTAAAACTTTGGTAAACTTCATATTTTTGATCTTTTTAGTAACTAATGAATTCGGTCCGTCTTGATTTTTTTTTTTCATCTCAAGTTTCTAAAATCAGAATTAACTATGCCGTAGCCGGTATTCAAAGGCAGAACCTTCGAGACACTGGTATAATGACTCAGACCCCACAGCTACCGAAGTTGGCACAGTCCGTCTATTATCTGAAAGTCTGGGTTTATTTATGCCTTTTGGTATCTTTGACTCAGGCCTGGATAGCAAAGGCATCTGCTAGGGCATTACTTAAGGTACCATCTCGGGATTCGCCTGGTGAAACAGAGGAAACCTGTAAAATATCAGGCATGATGGTTGACCGCGGGGTTCGAACTCAAATACCTATCCATCACTGATCCGAATTCCGACAAGTTACCGCCTGGAACACGACAACTCTGTAGTTCATCTTTATCTGTAACACACTAACTTTCCTTGTTGAAGAAGAAAGGTCAGATTCCCTTTATGCAGTGCTGGTTCGTAGTTCAGGGTCTACATAACAAATCATAGTTTTAGAAAAACTTGCTTGCATCGCCATTTTCGAAAAAGAGTTATGTGGATTCCTACATGTCTGACGATATGAGAACTACTTTTCACAAAAAAAAACAAAAAATGTCCTTCACTTAGTTCAACCGGAGTGGCAATATTTTCAACCTTGCCAGTGGTGATTTTGCCACTGCAGCTATGTACGGAAACTTGAATATCTCAAAAACCAGAAGAGCTAAAAGGCTTAATCAAAAGCCGTTGTGTAGCTCCTGAAGTGTTCTTTGAAGATTTAGAAGAAACTTTTCTCAAAATGAAGTCCTTTATTCTAAAAAATAAGGCTGAAATATGCTTAACGAATTGTAAACATTGGATTTTGAAACTAATTGTTTTTTTGTGGAGTTGAATATAAGGCTGATTTTTTGGTAATGTTTAGACTTGCCAACAGAGTGACTGCACAAGATTATGGCGCTGAATCACACTCCTCGACTTCTACGGGGATTCAAACATGGGCATTCGCCGAAAAATGCCGGATTTCGGGATTAAATATCTCAAATAGATCGTCATTAAAAATCTGAAATTTGATGTCAAGGAAGCTTTGTATGTGCTCAGCTCACGGGAAAAATTGTAACTTTTATTTCGAAGCGGTTTCGTCATTGCAAGCGAATTTTCTCCATCATAGAATGCAAATAAGAACGTGTTATCTTCAAAAGCTCGCAGATTTCCTTTTGTGAAAGCATTGAGTATAAGGCTGCAATCTTTCGTAATGTTTAGGCCTGCCAACAGGTCCTTGAAAAATACTTCTTCACACCATAGCTGTTCATTAGGTATCATGGATAAAAGTGTCGAAAATGTTTATATCTCATTCTTTCGACTTTTATCCGTTTATGTATACTTTCTAGCAGTTATTCTTCTTTATACACTTTGTCGCCTTTAAATTGTTTATCATTTGTTTCTATTAGTGTACTTTCGCCTGAGACTCCACAAATTTTCTACGTTTCTTTGGGGTTACCCAGTGTGCAAATTAGCGAGGGGTGCCCGGCATTTCCTCCTTGACAAATAAGTTTCCCATCCTGACAACTTGATTTTCCGTCCCTGCCAGGGATAAATTTCTTCCCTCTACAAGATGTATCGATCAAGATTAGATAGAAATCGGAACCTTAATATTTGGCAAAAGTTGAAACTATTTTCATGGAAGTGACAAGGGTATATGAACTTTTACTACCAGCTAAGAAATCTATTTGGAAGCCATTCCTTTGTGATGTTTATGAATGATTGGTTTGATTTAGTAACCCTATATTGGAAAATGGGACTGCATCTGTCTTCCCTCCTATATATATACGTTGCCTGTTGAAATCCGTGCGTTATGTTTTATCCCCCCTGGCTATTTTCATTATTTTCTGTGTTGAACTGACAAGGAATGACCCAATTACAGTATATGGAATCAGTGTTGCCCTATCAAGGATATTTTGCAGCCTTTGTTACGTTATCGTTGGTTGATATTCCTCTCCATACATACTTCATTTTTGATACATCTGAGTTATGTCGCCTTTTCCATTTTATTTCGCAGTTTGGTGCCATTCACTCGTTCACCGAAATATAAAATTTTTAGTATATTTGCAGATGGTATAGCCTATACTAACGATTTGCAGTTAGACTGGTTTCCATGATGGTAAACAATTATTGTTATTATTATCTTGCAGAGCAGAACAACAGTGAAGTGATAGATTTTATGAGAAAGAACTATCGACCAGACTTCACGTATGCAGACTTTGCTCATGACTTCACAGGTGAATTTTTTGATCCTGAAGAGTGGTCAGACATAATAAAGCGTTCAGGAGCTCGGTAAGTTAGGAGTGCTTGACATTTCACTTGTGTAATAACTGTTGGTTTCTGTTAAAATCGGAATAAAAAAAGAAACTTTTAGATGATCTGAAGCTTCTCGACACCCTAATTGAGAGACGTGAACGTAAAGACATGCAAGTGACATTTGAAAATTAAAAAATCGAGTTCGTGTATTATGTACAGATGTGTTCAAATTAGTAGACTCAGTATTCATTTTTTTAATTCAATTTTTTTAACAAAATTGCATCCAAATATATTGTAAATTAATTCTAATTACTATTATTGAATTCCTTGCTCATTTTATTACATGTCAGCATCAATAATATTTTTGAATACTGTTATCTTCATGACAGGGTGCTCCATCATGCATAAGATGAATGGATCGTCACCAAATCAGGCTACAATCTGTGGAGGTATTTGCTTTTCACGAATATTTAATACATGTCTTGCTGCATTGTCCGCTCTATTATATAAAGTTTCCCAGGTCCGAAGACAGGCATTATACCACAAACCATTATTAAGATCGAATGTTTTACACCTTGCAACTTGAATATCTCCCCAGATCAACACCGAACATTTCGTCAACATTCATCAGATGTAGTGAAACATATTATCGCCAAGTCATTAGAAGTTCAGTGTTTTAGTC
This sequence comes from Lepisma saccharinum, assembly GCA_022664845.1. NCBI lineage: Eukaryota > Metazoa > Arthropoda > Insecta > Zygentoma > Lepismatidae > Lepisma > Lepisma saccharinum. The sequence continues at coordinate 21,468 of JAGDQP010023924.1, read as the reverse complement.
CTTGTGCCTACTAGAGACGCTTCCTTGCATAGTTTAAGAATCCGATACCATCTAGAAAAATGCCTTACTCTGTGTGGAGTATTTCGTCCTTTCTTCCTTGGTCGGTGTGTCTTTTTGACCGCTAAACAAAGATTTCCTGTAACACTCCCAGGATAAATTTCTGCACCATAACAGAAAATGCCTAAGTCTTTAAAAGTGGATTTTCGGTTCCTCAGAGCCAGACTTTTGAGTTTTTCTCATGTTAATTATAGGACAGCTCGCGTTTTCGCTCACACCTTCGAACCTTGTTTTGCTGATTTATTTGTTTTTTCTCGTCGCAGCACAGGTACTACTTTCATATTTTTACATACAATCCCTCTACGATAAATTAATCTTTGTTACATCTTCCTTCTTCCGAAAGACCCTTCACAATTTCACCTTTCTGTAGAGAAAATATGTCTGCTCTTTAGATTATGTCGAAATTACAGAACTTCAAAGAAAAATATAAATATACAAACAAAACACGTTAAAATCCCTTTGAAATGTTCAACTTCGAATGTTTAAACTTATGTATATCGTATACTCATACAACTGCAGGAAACAGCGTGTCACACTGCTCACTTGGTGCAAAACACACAATGGCTGTAACTTAAGCATTATCTGCAGAACGCCCCTCCAGTGCTGTTATCTGCGGCTCAAGAGTGATACAAGAATTTTAGTTGTAATGTACACAAGTTCAGGAAAAGTATTAGTTGTTTGACCGTATTATTACATGATATAGGCATTCGTAATTAGATACAAAAATGAAACTTTCAATTTTTTTCGAGTGAGACTAATAATTTGAATATACATTTGTATAACACGCAATATGTGATATAAAAAATCATATATTTTTTTCGAAAATATATTAATGTCCAATGAACTTTTTGTAACCTATTAGTATTTTTATGTCCCATATACCGGTATTTCGTATTATTTACAGAACATGAACTCGATTTTTTTTTTTTTTCACTTTCAAATGTCATTTGTAGCCCTGTTCTTTCAAGACCTTGAACTAAAATGTAGTTACGTTGTATAAATATTCTTTAATTGAAGGTCTTAAAAATGAGACGAGATTGAGGTAATGATAAATCACTAGACGGAACGGAAGTGAAGTAAAGGTTTATTTGATTACAAAAGAATTAAGATTCAATAAGTTAACAATGAATTATGTTTCTATAACTGCATGGTTCAGTTAATAATGACAAAAAATTTAGCTCACTTTGTATATTGAAAGAAAGCCTGTATAATTAGCACAGCCTAGTAGTGGAATTACAATTCAATAATTTGATCTCTCTCAACAATAGTGATAAGTTTCCGCAGCAACACAGGCATGTTTATTCTGAGTAAATTTTGAACTAAGATATTTTGCTTATATTTTCTGCTTCAGTTATCTCGTATTTACAACCAAACATCACGAGGGTTTCACATTATGGCCGTCAAAATACGCTTTCAATTGGAATGCAAAAGATGTGGGACCCAAACGAGACCTAGTAGGTAAGTGTCAAAAATACTTTTAGTTCAAATTTTGCTTCGACCTTCTAATTATAAAATGGTTAAAACTGTACGCTATCACACGTATAGGCCCTCTACTGCCTATTCATATCTACTCTACTGAATAATTACGTTGAAACTATTATTATTATTGAAGAATTTTAATATATTTTCTTTCGCTCCAAGAAATATGAAAAACAAACCTAAATAGGGCCTACATAGACATGGCCGGTTGATTACCAGTTGACGATCGATTACAAGCAACGGTTGTTCTTAAGGACGTTGGACTGCGAAAACATCTATTATTTGTCTGATATCTTGATTAAGGCACTTGGTGTGTTTAAAACTGAGCCTCTAGCGATTTTCGAACTCAATTTATTCCACAGAGCTTTATAAGTTTTGTAGTTTGTTTGTTGCCATCTCTTTAAAAGTATATATAGTACTGAAAAAAGTATGCACAGCAGCAAAATTTAGGTGTACATATAGTTCACAGTCTATACAACAAAGAGAATTGGAAATTAATACAATTATACTCCAGTCATTGATTTACAACACCAGATAAGAAAACGCAAAGTTAAAGCAGAGGAAAACAGAAATTGACTTTCACAGACCAAAGTTCGTTTCGTTCTTCAATAATAAGTACAATTACTTTTAATTAAATGCTAGTAGTAATTGAAGAATTGTGTGCAGACAATATTGGAACATTATTCTGTCCCAAAAGTGTTTGCACACAATCCTGAGTTTACTATTATTTTTTTGTTAAAACTAATTGTACTCATTATTGAAGGACGAAACGAACTTTGGTCTGTGAAAGTTAATTTGTGTTTTCCTCTACTGAAATTTTAATAATTGACGTAAAACGAAAAAGGTGGGAAACCCCACTTGGATTGAGCATTATCTCTTTAAATTAAATCTTTTGGCAATGACCCCAACAACTGTGGACATAAGAATAGGACATCAAATTATATAAAGGTTGTTTTTCCTGTGACAAGAAAATGTGCACAGCTTTAACATATTGTTAGCCTTCCGAATCTGTGAGTAACTGTCTGAAGTCTCTTTTGCATTCAATTGAGCATGTCTCTAATGATATCGGCCCCTATTTCCCACCTCTCTTGAAAAGGCATCGCCTGCAAGTACTCCTTGCTGCTTATGTTCTCTTTACACACTCTTCTGTCCAATACATGTTCTATAGGATTAAGGTCCGGTGATTTTGCTAGAATATTGAATTGATCGTGAGTGTAGTAGAGGATTCACATAGAACTATCTCGGCAGTATGTTTGGTATCATTCATTGCCAGACTGGAAGTAGAAATCTTGTGCCAAGTCCTGTTTTTCTGCACTTCCTTTAGGTTTTCTTGTAGAATATCTGGATAGACCAGCTTATCCATTGTCCCATCAATAAGCACAAACACCCCCACTCCAGAAACTGCCATACACCCCCGCACCATAACACCACACAGTGCGGTCGATTCCGAAAAACTGACCAAAAGTAAAAAAAAAGTAACTAGTTAGGAATTTATTCATGTTGGGTTGGTTACAGTATATCTGTAACGGTCAGAAATTACTTATGAAAGTGATTATTTCAGTTTACCTGTCCCAGAATAGTAGTCGCAAAGCTACCTTTGTTAGATTGACATTGTGTTACTGAGGCAGTAAACGACGCACGTGTTGAAAGTTGTATAAAAACTTTAGATTGATGCAGATCATAATCAAATAAAATTGAATCAACGTCTGAAACTACATAGAATATATAAAAAAGTTACGAAATAATAATTTATCAAATATAAATTATTAGTGAAACAATAATTGTTATTGATTTTTATTAATTGAAATCTTTAAAATACGATGCGTTATTATGAAAAAGTTATGTTGTTCCGTGTTGTTTCGCTGCCAGACTTATTTTAAGTTATAGTCAAATGTATTTTCTTCAATATAAAAAAATAGCTGCTCGAAGTTGCCTCCCTGCTTTGTATTCAATTTTTTGAGCACATATAGCCCCTGGTCATGGATTGACTGACTCACTCATCATAATTACCAGGTCAAACTACTGGAGCTAGAAACACCAAATGTGGTATGAGGGTACATCATCACTAGTAGCTAAACGAAAAATCGCCATCTTGGATACAAAATGGCCGCCTAAAAACATTGTTGTATAGAATACACAGACTACTAAACCGCTGGGGCTACTGAAGCGAAATTTGGTATGACAGTACATCATCAGTAGTAGGTTAAGAAAATATTACAAAATGTATCCAAAGACGCCATTTTGAATACAAAATGGCCACCCCAAAAACAATTTTTGAAACCGCTGAAGCTAGAGAAATGAAATTTGGTATGAAGGTGTATGACCTAGAGTAGGTTACAATAAATGGGCAGTGCCCCCAGTGAATATTTGATATCAGAAGACACTTATGCATCTATAAATTTATTGCCTGACGATGAAACCTATTTTTTTTTGTAATTACATTATTAATACAATAAATTGATTTATGGTTATAATTGAAGCGGTTAGAGGATAAAGGTGTAATGTTACATTTTTCGAAAAAATGAGTTCTGGTGGTGGATGAAAGTGTTATGTGTTATTCTTGCTCTACAACACCCCATTTAAGTTATTCTTCGTCTGAATAAAGAGATTCAGAAACGATGAAGGGGATATGTTACACAGACAAATGAGTTAGTTTGTGGAAGGAAAAATATAACATGACACCTTTATCCTCTAACAGCTTCAATTAATAAACACTAATTTTTCAAAAATTAATTTGATCATAATTCCGTTATTATATAACAAAGCATTGGCAAATATATTTATTAATCTACTACCCAACATTATTTTTACCTCCAGAGAAACAGGGTGTGATTCTCAACGATTTTGATGCCTAGAGAATGAAAATGATAATGATTCTTGCACATCACGTCATAGTTCTGATATTGGGAGGTCATAAGGTACACGGTATCCCCCCAAAATTCGGCCCTTCAAAATTGTTAATTTGCAACATTGCAATTCTTGTAGTGCCGCGTAGCGCACAAAACGTGAAGTAGGGTACTATGTCATTTAGTTATAATGGAGAAGTGGAATGGTGATGTCAAAATTGGACAGTGATGAGGTGATGAACAGTTCACTGACATAATATTGATTTCAGACAAGGCCCATTGTCATCTCAGAGGCTTCGTGAATAAGTAAAATGTAAGATATTTGGCCCCTCAAAACCCACAATTAGTGCATGAAGTGAAGCTAAAAAGCCAGAAAGTGACTGTATGGTGTGCAGTGTCATCATCTAACGTCATAACGTTTTTTTATAAACCCAGTAAAGTAGAAGTCCCGTGCAAATCTTTAAATTTCTATTTTAGATCATAACGGTTTTTAGGCCTAACGGTACTTGACCTACTTTTTAGGTAACTGACCTTTTTCAGCTAACGGTATGATGACGTTTAAGGCTAGTGACCATTCTAGATTTTTTATGCTGACATAACCTATTTTTCTGTTTCATATCCTTGGATGCACGTGGAATTTTCTTTAGATGATGACATATTTTAATTTTATTTTTGTAGCATTTAGCTGTAATAGAGGGTAGAGTAACGGTTTTGCTAGAAGTTTCTTTAATTGTTTGTTGACTTCCTTTTATTTTTGTCTTGGAACATGAACTTTCTAGAACAATTTTACTTTTCTCAAATCTTAAGATCTTCGCTGACCTTCTTTCCTATAAAGGATCTCCTTCTTGAACATTCTCTGAAGTAGATCATCAGCTTAATAAAAATTGCCTGTGCTCAGTTGAGTTACAACCATGGCAGAGAGCAGTACTACTTCAGCTACAGTAAGTGTGAAGCCCTCTTGTGGATGCCGTTCAAAATTGGTAGAGCAACCGAAGATATTGAAATCCATTTGTAATTGGGATACAAAAGAAATTCTTATTTATTCTTCATGTAGATTGTGGAAGAATGAGAGAAGTGAACATTAGGGCATGGGTTATCTAATTCCGGGATCTCCGTTAAGTAAAGAGAATGGTTGATAATATTTAAATGATAGTGTTCATGGGGTGCTAGTAAATCCGAAGAATATAGAAGAGATATTTAACTTATATGTAAATACTCATCATGGATCAAACTATTTAAAGGCAACTTTGCATACGGACTTCGCTATCTACTGGGAAACAGAGTAGTGGAACTCCGAGAACTACTAATAAAGGACAGATTTGGTCACGTGAGTAGAGCAACTTATTTTAAAATTGGGAAAAATATTGTAATTTCACTAGTGTGATGAGTTTTGAAAGCTCATTCTTGTATGATGAAACCTGATCATCAGACAATTTTATTTCTACTCTAGAAGAAATCGAACGTGTTGTAGATATATTATCAGATTTTGAATTTACTTATCTTACCTTAGTAGTGAATAGCCTTGAAAGTAGAAACTAATCTTTTTAACTAGAGAAAACAGTGAACAGTGAACCTTTAAGTGATTCTTCACACACTTATGAGAAATATTGTGAACCTAAACTTACATTTTGTAATAGTGGTGAAAGTAATTTACATAGTGACATTGAATGTAAAACTGAATCTACAGTGACTGTGAAAGATACTCATGAAGTAATTGAAAATGTTTATGAAACTGTTGGAAAATCAGTTATTTCGACTTGTCATTGCGGGAATATTATTGAGGAATTATGTATTTGGGAGGTATAGACAATTGGAGAAATATTGAAAGTTTCTAAGTGTGTACAGCGTGCTTTTTAACATACCTAATCGGTTAGCCTATGCTTGTCTAAGCTGGGTTTTTTAAATGAAGAGGAGCGTGCCGAATTTTTGAATCATCGTACTTGGAACGCAGTGCTTAAACCAAGTAACTTTAGACAGATTTATAATGAATATTTAAAGAAACATGAAAAGCCTGGTGTGGTGATTTTTGGAAGTGGTTTACGGAACTTACTTCGGAGAAAGGTGGAAGCAGTAACCGAGAAACTTATTTATAAAAAAAATGTTTATGGTCCTGAAGTTTAGTGAATACGTGAAGGAAGAAAAAGATGGCAGAGTGTACCCTTTGCAGTGGTATGCACATATCAGACTCTTGCATTTTAGAAACAGTTAAATCTTATTTAAAAGTAAATCCGATCAAATAAAGTGGTTGCACTTTAAATATTACACATCAGTGTTTATATGAGCGGAACACAGGATCTATAATATTGAAACATTTGGTGAAACAAGTAAATAATCATAAAACATTTATGAAATATTAAGATCTATAATATTGGTCATTGTACTATTTCAATGAACACATTTTTAAAGAAATATAGTTTACTTATTCGTGACACGGAATTTGTTACACAATTAATTCCCACAATTAATGAAGAACAATTTGCTCCAGTGAAAAGTTGTTTCTTCAGGAGAATGTTATAGGCAGACAAGGTTTTAAAATTTCACCTCATGAGTTAATTGCATGTGAATTTAGCATTATTGCCAGTAATGTTAGTGTAATGTTACATGCTATGTTTAAACAACCCTAGGAAATGACTAAATTAGGAATAGGATATCAAAAGCAATGAGTATGGTTAACTGAAAACTTTCCTGGATTAGCATGAGATAATTCAAATGGATATACTATATCTCTTATTCGGAGAATAATTGCTCAACTGTGTAGAGTTGATGCTCTATTCCTTCGTAAAGGGAAAGAAAACGCGGATTGGATTCTTAAATTGTTTCAATTGAAAAATGTAAAAAATGGATAATGAAGGTTGTCCTTCACGTGGAACATTAAATTTTAATATTGATGTAAAAAGTTGTACTTACCATGTTCTTAAACAAGTATATGCTTGTGCACAGAAATTGCTCCCAAATGCAGTACTGGAAAAAGCAACAATCTGTGAATGAAGTATCAGATAATTACTTTAAAATAAAATTGTAATGTTTTATTTCTAAGAGAAATAGTTATTTGAAAGTAAGAAATAATTTTCTTATAAATGAATATCGTATGATTCTTTATTTACCTTAAAATGAAAATTGATTAGATTAGAAACAAAATAAGAGTTACTTGTAAGATAAATTTAAATATAAGTTTCAGATATTAATAAAAGTATACTTAAAAATTAAAATCATGAGTTTATTGTACAAAATTTGAAATTAATATTTTATTGAAAAATCATTCTCAAAATATAATCTTATAAAAGAAAAAAATAAACTTATCAATAAACAGTAATGTGATATTCTGAAAGTGTGATCTTATAAAATAAAACATTGATTTTACATTTTCAAAGTATGATCATATAAAATAAAAGAATAATGTGATATTCTGAAAGTGTGATCTTATACTTTGAAAATTTAAAATAAACATTTTGTTTTATAAAATCGTACTTTTTAAAAATTAAAATCGTGATCATTATAAATTGAAAATTCAGTTTCCGAAAATCATACTTTTGTTTATAAAATCTTACTTTTACTTATAAAGTATACATTGGAAATTTAAAATCGATATTTTGTTTTATTAAGTCATGCTTTGAAATATGTTTTGGAAAATTTAAATCGATTTTTTTACAAAACTGTTATTTTTAGTTATGAAGTATATATTGAAAATTTAAATTTATATCCTCTTTTACAAAATCAAACTTTTCAAAAATAAAAACACTTTAATTTTGTAAAGTATACTTAGAAAATTTAAAATGAATATTATCGTATTATAAAATTCTACTTTGAAAAATAAATTGCACTTATGTTTACAAAGTTATAAATTGAAAATATATATTTTCATTTACGAAATCATACTTTCCTTTATAAAATCTTACAATGATTTAATAAAATATACTTTGAAAATTTCAATTATAATTCCGTTTTTGAAAATTATAGTTTCGAAAATTTAAATTTTATTTAGAAAATTAAACTTTTAAAATTTAAATTGGATATTTTATTTTACAAAATCATAGTTTTATTTACAAAATCCTACTTTGAAAATTTTAAACGAATTTTCTGTTTCATAAAATTCTAATTTTGTTTACACAATCATAGTTTTCTTTTATAAAGTATACTTCAAAAATTTAAATTATAATTCTGTTTTATAAAATCATACTTTTGTCTACAAAATCATACATTCATTATATAAAGTATACTTTGAAAATTTAAAATCAATATTATGTTTTTTATAAACTCAAACTTTAAAAAAAAGAAAAATACACTTTCATTTTATAAGGTATGCTTTGAAAATTTAAAATGAATATTTTTTTAGAAAATTCTACTTTGAACAATGAATACCATATGTTTACAAAGATATAATTTGATAATTTAAAATTTTTATTTTATGAAATCACACTTTTCTTTTTAAAATCTTACATTTATTTTATAAAGTATATGTTGAAAATTTAAATTATAATTTTTTTCAGAAGATCATATTCTTGAAAATTAAAGTTTTATTTTATTTAGAAAACCATACTTTTAAAATTTAGATTGGATACTGTTTTACAAAATCAAACTTTTCTTTACAAAATCTTACATTTATTTTATAAAGTATACTTTGAAAAATTAAATTGAGATTATGTTTTATAAAATTATACTTTTGAAAATTATAATCAGCTTTATTTGAAAAACAATTTTAAAATTTGAATTGGATATTTTATTTTACAAAAATAAATCTTTGAAAATTAAAATCGCACCTTCGTTTACAAAATCATTCATTATAAGATATAGTTTGGAAATTTTTAATCAATATTCTTTTTTATAAAATAAAACTTTTGAAAATTAAAATAGTACTTTTGTTTACAAAATCATACATTTATTTAATAATCTATACTTTGAAAATTAAATATCAATATTCTGTTTTATAAAGTCATACTTTGAAAATTAAAATCACATTTTGTTTACGATAATCATTCTTTGAAAAGTTAAAATGTTTATTATGTATTCGATTCCAATTTTGTCTTCCCACTTCGCTTACTCTGTTGGAGATCACCAATACGTTTGAAGATATCACACCCTGTTTTCCGAGTAATACTTTCAGTCTTGGATAATTAACGCCCTTTTTCCATTATTACATTTTTCTATTTTAAGATATGCAAAATGATTATTTAAGGCAGCATCTATTTGGTTTAGAATGAATAGATGGCCAAATTGAATATGAAACTTAAAACATACTTATAATGTATAGCTCGTAGAGTGTTAATGTTTACTCGCATGGTGAAGCAAGACAGCTTTATCTTGAGTCCCTTCTACAAAGAAAAGTGAATAATTAAGAAGATATTCAGTGTCCAAACTATAATCCTTTGGCATTTCCATCGCAAAGTTGTGCTCATCATCTTCATCAGTTTACAAATTTCCGTTGTGCCTTAAAAGAAGCTTA
>JAGDQP010023924.1:0-11246 GCA_022664845.1 Lepisma saccharinum | reverse complement strand
GTAAGAAATACTTACATACATAACACGTTCCCAGCTTTAACATTCTTTAACACCTTGGATTCTAAACTTGAAAAAAAAATAAAACAATTATGCTTTTTCATTTGATTATCTAAAAATATGCTATAACTTTTATGTATAAACTAATGATAAATAAGATGACTATGTTTTCTTATAAAACTTTATCTTAATTTTATTGAAAACTTGAAATCATGAAAAGCATATCAATTAATTTATTATTAGTGTTAAATAGTAGATTTTTCTTATATGAATAATTTTCTTCTTAAGAAAACTATTTCCATTATTAAATAAACCTTCAGCATTAGACAGTAATCAGTATAAAATAAAACTTGAATATATATTTTTATAGTTTTTATTCTGTGTAAAAGTAAAAGAATAGCATTTGCATCGCTTATTAAGTGAATAAATATAAATTCATATAATAGTAAATAATAAAAAAAGAGTTTATAACAATTCTTAATTGATTTAGAAACTTTCATATAGGATTAGTATTGAATGCATGCTTCATCTGAATAATAAAATAAAATAACTTTGCTTTATAAGATAAGTAAGAACTATTTCATAGTTTTCTTTAAAATCTTAAAAACACACTCACTTCATATGATTTTTCTATTAATTTCTCTTTCACTTGAAATATAGTTCTAATATCTTTCACATAATACCTTTAAGAAATCAGAGTTTTATTACAACTAATTAGCTAAATTTGCATTCATATTTCAAAACTGATGGAGCACTGTCCTTATATAGTAATTCCTCCTTAACTAAGTCGGGTTCAAGCTTCACAAGATCATTTAGAGTATGATAAAATAAATTGTAAGCTTTTTCCTCATTTGCAAGATCATGGTATGTTTTATAGAGTTGATATATAGCCTGGGTCATCCTACTGGATAAAAGTATAAAAGTGCACGCTCACGCAGTATGGACCTTGTAATGCGCACTGATGTCGTTCGTTTACCTTAAATCTCAAGAAACATCCGTTATACAGGTATGAATATTGACGTTTTGGTAACTGATACTCAACTAATGCTTTCCAGACACATTCACTGTCTACGGATGCTATGGTACAGTCACAACAAGGGTAATGTGTGAAAGCATACTCAGTAAAACTTATACAATCGCTTTCGACAAACTGACTTAAATCAACCTTAATAAGCTTGGCCATGGTGATGATATAGGTAATAATAAAAATAGGAAAATATGGTAAATATATAGATAATAGTCCTGCCGCATGCGTAGAAGAGGGAGAATTCAATAAAAGATTTACTCAAGCATAAAAATATTTTGTGCTCATGAAAAATACCTTACATTTTCATTAATTTGCATTTAATATTTCATTAAGAGAATTATTATTTTTCTTCACTCTTTACACTGTTCTTTGATTATTGCGTTACTAGATAACCATCCGTTATTCAAGTCCTTTTCTAAAAATAATATACAGAAGAAGGTTAAGTTTTCTGATTCACTAATAAGATACTTAAATCTTGGAAAGAACTTAATCCAACCATCAGTCAAATCAGAATAGAAACTCTTAAATACACCATACACTTCCATCTTTGTTGAAAATGAGTTTGTTTCGATGTAAAAATTCTAATGTCTCAGGTTTGAAGTAAAAACACTCATGATTATCCAAATCTAGATGAAGCGCAAATTTCTTACAGAGAAGAATATATAGAGAGTTCCATAATTGAAATGCTTTTTGTATACAAGCTTCACTTACAGCTTTTTCATTTTTACAATTACACTTCCTGTAGGCGACTAATACTTGATTTCTACTAGGTGGTGATAAACATTGTCTGAATATATGAATTAAACTATCCACTCCTTGCTAACCTTACCGTTCTAGATAAAACTAAAACACATTTCTACATATCATCTATATTTATTTAGTTTAAAAGTTAATGTTACTACTACTTAAAACTAGTATGAAATTATAAATTAATGCAACTGCCTTGGAACGGGTACGCGACAGCGGGCGGCAGCAAAAAACAGGTATGGTGTGCGATGCGGCGGAGCGTTTATGTACCGCGTGCGTTAACAAAGCGCGGGAACGACGCGGTGTAACGTAAATAATCGCGCAGCCTGACGAATAACGCGGACCACGTTAAAAATATTTGCATTGCGAGCGAGCACGACGGCAACGGATACTGCAAATTAAAATAAATAAATAAACTTAATTTTCCTATTACTAAAATAAAATTACTCTGCCCTTTGAAAATAGGAAAGTCTATTGCTATGGGAGTGTTACTAGAAAAAAATATTTTCTCTTTTTCAGAAATTCACAATTGCTTTTCCTTGAATATTTTTATTTTACTTTTATATTATTCATAATATTAGAGAAATATCATCTTATAATAATCATGAAAGATGTGAGAGAATTACATAAACCCTATGTCCTGAGCAACAAAGGTGTGAAATGGAGAAAAAAATTACATTTTAATGTTTTCCTCGGCGGGAGGAAAGATGGGAAACTGATAAATATATGAAGGAGGAAGAATAAGAATATCATGAACTTTATTCCCGCCGAATGGTGTGTTAAGCTAACATAGAAATTCTTGCTTTAACATTTGAACTATGGAGAAATAATTTTAGTAAGACGCGTAAGAAAAATTTTAAATAAAATGTAGGTTATCAAAGACACTCTATATATTATCTGAACTTTGGTGAAATAAGTTTTAGGAAGACACATAAGAATAACTTAAAATCAAATCTTCTACAGTACTCTATGTTCTGTACGAAACCTTCTAACGTGAAAATACGAAATAGATTTTTTTTTCTTATTTTCTCACCTTTAATGCTCAAGTGATAATTCATAAAGTTTAAGTAATTTTTGGAATTCCACCCTCAGCTTAGACATGTAAGAAGGAAAATTAAAGATATTGAACCAGCTTTTAAACATGTGTGCGAAAGAGAATGTAATAGAAATGTAGTGTTTCAGAAATTTCCGGAATTTGAAAGATAGTGAGCGAATATATATAGAGAGAATGGTGATGACCTCCGTGCTGGAGGGTGATGTGGAGTGGAGGGCGAACTCCATGCTGGAGGAGGACTTTGTTTCACTAGTACATAGTGAAATAAAATAGTTCAGTGGCCTTCGTAAGTTCGTACCATTAACTACGGTGCGCGTGTGTGTGGGTTTTCATATTTTTGAAGATATTGGACAAATGATAAGCAATGATGAAATTTAGAAAGCGGTCCCAAAATTATATGTGAATGTGTATCAAATGAACTATCCTAGATTTTGACATTGTTTATTTTAGCTGAGAAATTAGAATGCCCGTAATTGCATAGCTGTATGACGCCAAATATGCCAAAAGTCCTTAAATAATCTCATTTTTTAAAATATTTCAGTATAGCAAACTAAAAAGACATTCCAATAATTTGCCAAGTAAGATGCTTGATTACATACATCCAGTGTTTCGTTCAGAGAGGTGACCCGGGTCTACCCCAAAGTGTCAATTACACCTCCAATCCAAATCAACAAATATTGTAGCAAGACTAGCAACAAGGGCTTACTCATTGTTCTGCTAGAATTAGAACCTGCGTAGTGAAGCCAACAAGAAACCTAGGAAATTTACAATTGCAAAATTTTAACGTGTCACCCGTCAGGCCGTCACTCACAAAATCAGTAAAAATTTCCTTGCGAAACGTATTCAAGCTTTCGTTCCGAAAACTGGAACATTATTGAGAGCAATCTTTATGGCTCCACCTGCTCCAACCTGCAAAATTTTCTGGCGACGCCCATACTTCGGAGGTCAAACCTCAATACATTCCCCCTCACCCTCCAACCTGGAGCGTGATGTGGAGTGAAGGTGAAAGGCTATCTCCATGCTGGAGGGTGATGTGGAGTGGAGGTGGAGGGCCAGATCAGAGCTGGAGGGGAGGTGGAGGAGAAGATCATAGCTGGAGTGAAGGCGGAGTGGTGGTGACCTCCGTGTTGGAGGGTGATTTGGAGTGGAGGTGGAGGGCCAGATCAGAGCTGGAGAGGAGGTGGAGTGGAGGTCAGGCCAAAATAGACACCTTTGCACCCGACCATGGGCAAAAAGCTTCTTTTCGACAAGAGCTACACGAAAACTTGAATTCCTACACACAAGAATTAAAAATATGTCATTTTAACACACAGGGACTTTTGAGCTCTTTCGACGAGTTCAAATTTATAATATCGAAATTAAACTTTCACGTAATAAGTTTGAATGAGCCATGGCTGAAACCACACATTCTTGACAATCTCGTTGAATTAGACAACTACAATCTTATCACACCTGATCGCAGTAAACAATCTAGAGCTGGTGTTTGTATGTATATTCAGAAATCTTTACAGTGGAAAATCATTTAAATCCCAAGTGATAATGAAAATAAAGTTGAACTGTTAATTATAGAAATTTCAATGCAACAAATTAAAATAGGGGTAATAAGTGCATACAAACCACCTAATATTAGCTATACATAGCTTAATTATTTAGGAGAAGTAATGTAATATTTATATTTAAACTGCGAATACTATATTTGCATGGGTGACCTTAACGTTAATTTCCTCAAACCGTCAGAATCGAAAGCGAAATTTCTCTTTGACATCATTTACGAAGCGCATGGTAAACAAATTGTTACTAAGCCAACCAGGATTACACCAACATCCAAAACTTTAATAGACGTTATAATTCGCTCGGAGCATCTCAAAGTAATACATGAAGATCAAAGTTATATGCCTGGAATGTCTGACCACAATCTAGTTTACACTATGCTCGGAATAAAAGTAAAGAAAAAATACCACAAAATTTTATAGATTAGGAATTTCAAGAATTTTGTAGAAAATGAATTTCGCAAAGATTCGGAAAATGTTTCATGGAACCAAGCACTTATGAACAATTATGTAAATGCAGTCTGATTCGAACTAAATAACATTTTAATGTTAGCAGATAAACACTTCCCAATCAGAAGAATTGGGGCAGCAAAACCTCCTGCCCCATGGATCACGGAAGAGGTAAGAGAATTTTGGTCTCTACGAGACTATTACCATCGTAGATATATTAACACTGGTGATAAAGACGCATTGCTGTCATACAAATATTTTTAAAACTGGTCAAAAAATGTTATTCGTAACGCAAAATTCCACTACCATAATCATAATATAAACAAAAATATTAAGAATTCTAGAGTATAATGGAAGACTATGGAAAGAGATGGGCTTATACCTAACATACGTAAAATCAGACTGCCATCATGCCTTCTAAACGCGGATTTTATTAATCAATATTTTGTAAATTCATCTAACCAATATAAATAAAATAGAGCAACTAAGCAACTCATATAGAAAGAAAAAAATAATAGAACACTTCACTTTTAAAAATGTTAATGAACTTGGGGTATTAAAAGTAATTAACCAATTAAAATAAAATGCAAGGGGTCATGACGGAATTGATTTAAGGATGTTGAAACTCTGTGTACCGTACTGTCTACTAGTCTTACTCATATAATTAATTGCTCGCTTGCACAAGGTACTTTCCCAACCGACTGGAAAAAGGTTGTGGTTACTCCCGTCCCGAAAATTTCTAACTCCATAATCCTACAAAATCTCAGACCTATAAGTGTTCTCCCGATCATGTCCAAAGTAAGTGAGCGAATAGTCAAAGACCAACTTGTGCATTATTTAACTCTCTCGGGCCACGATTCTCCTCACCAGTCAGGGTTTAGGAAACAACACAGTACAACAATGGCACTTGTAAATGTTGTAGATAGCCTAACCTAGGTAATAGATCAGGGAAAAATAACATTTTTGGTGCTTCTCGATTATAGTAAAGCATTTGATTCCATTAATCATACTCTTCTTTTAGAAAAATTAAATACTACGGTATAGGTGGTTCCAGTCATATTTGCAGAATAGGAAACAATGTGTGAAAATTAATGCTAATTATTCTCCAATATTGCAGTGGCTTCAAATTAATCAAAGAGTTCCACAAGGTAGTATTTTAGGCCCAATTTTGTACACAACATACGTTAAAGATTGCAACGAGGCATTAACCCAATGCCAATATTATCAGTACGCTGATAATACTCAAATATATATACACAAAGTACGATTAATATTTACGTACACGCCCACTATAATAAAGACGATTCTATTCTATTCTATATAAACAGCAATTAAATTTTGTATTAGTTTACGCTCTAAGTTATTTTAAGATTTTTCAAATAAAAGTAGACTTCAGTAATGAATAAGTAATGTTTATAATTTTCAATAAATTAGTACTGTTATTAAGAATATAACTTGTAGAGTGCCAAAACATGAGTAGATAGATTCATTACTATTACAACAGGAATATTTCACTTTATAATAGCTACTGCTGTAACGCAGAACCTTAAGGCAATATGAATTTTCAATAAACATACAGCTTTTGAGGAAAATAGATGTAAATTAATACTAGGACAATCATAATGGACATTTCCGGTAGTATTTTTATTGCAATAAAAATTATTCTGTTAAAGTAGATTACGGAAAACATTTTCAATTCTTTCTGTGATGTGAGTTATAAAGCCTTCCTTCGAAACAGTCTGCCCTGCGCTTAATCGGGCGCCGCCATGTTATGACGTAATCAATCCGCGGACTTCTTGTCATTAACATACAGATTGTATTTGATTTGTTAGTATTGTTAACAAGAGATAGCAGAAATGGATCGAAAGAAATACTATGTAGCGAATAGCGTTTCTGTATGCCTTAACACTCCATTTAGTTCGTTTTATTAATTTAAAATAGTTTTTTACTTTTAATACTTCTCTAAGAAATTGATATTATTTTGGTAGCTTCAACAATAATTTATATCAGATCTTCTTTCATAATTAAATCATAAGATGTCTTCTAAAAATGCTCTTAGAACTCTTGTATTTAAAAAGAATTACCTATTTTTTCTGTAAAAAATGGGGGCTTTTACATCCGACAATCATATACTTTCTTTAATGAACGCTAATAAAGCATTTTTCAAGAACTTAAATTCATATGAATTAATAGTGCTCGTTTTTGCCATCTGTTAACAATTTAACGTACTTGTAGCCCATGAATATATTAAATAGTTTTAATATGTCGTTGTAAAAAATAATAAAAAAAGAATGTAAGAAAGAAAAATGTAAATTGAAGCTATTACATTGAAATTACTGTTGACTTTCGTGAAGTAAAATAAAACACGGCCTTTGATGGGATTCGAACAGCCTTAGGTGAAAGTATAAAAAGAGTTAAAAAGTTGCGTGCGCTAACCAACTGCGCCAAATTGTCAACACATTGAAGTTGACACAAACTAGTGATAAGAAGGACACTGCAAGTTAAAGCTGGCCTCTGTCATTGTTTCGAGCAATTTCTTTTATTAAAATCATGTTTTGCTGTTTTAAATTATTGAAGTGTATTCTGCAGATCTGTACACTAATTATTTCGTTAAGTGGTGATATGAATGTTCTTTCTCTTTCTTGTTTTTTCGTCTTCAAACTTCTGAATAAACAACGTAACATAGGGAGAAGCATATAGCTACGAAAATAGTACGAATTGATAACGTCAAACCAATCAGAAGATGATTTTCGTTGTATGGCGTTGGAGATTAAATTCTCAGTATTTCATGTTATATTTCTACGTAACGGAAAATCATAGCGTTGAAATTTAAAAACCATTATATATTATTTAATCTGATGTAAGTACACAAACAAGGTCTAAAATATATACGGACGGTGAAAACGGAAATGTCCTTTACACATATTTCATGCTTGTAGACATGTTTGCAGTACACTTGCAATAAGATTGCCATCGTAAGTTTAGTGCAAGTTTACTGAACAAGTTTCTTCATATTTGTGCCATGACAAGTTTTGTGCAAATTTATTGCAAGTGTACAATGCATCGCGTTATGTATTTAGTATAATACGAACTATTAACAGCGGCGGTCCCGGTAACGGTGCGCGGTTTAGCAACGGTTCCGGTAACAACGGTTCGGTAACGGTGCGCAGTTTGGCAATGTCTCGGTAACTGTGCGCAGTTCAACAACGGTGCGCGGTTTAGTCCCGGGTACGCGATTCGGCCAGCGGTCGGGCAAGCGTGCTGATAATATTTGTGGGCCGGAGCCTTATAATAATAGTAATAAAAGAACGGTATAGTTCTAACTTTAATTTAATACCCCTAAAAGAAACACTGTCCTCTAAAGAATTAGTAGGTTTGTAATAGTCAATTTATACATGGCTTCCCATTACAAGTCACCTATAATTTACTTCAGTGCCCCGTAATTTATCACATGCATATGTAAAACAAATAAAGTCTACACCTTTAAGTAGCACGTTTCTTCATACATGTGCACACATTGTGTGAAAAGGTACTGTGAATATAGGCTTTAGTTCAACTACCGGCTTTATCGAGACCACGGACTGAAGCGTTATAATATTAATAATAATAAACGGCACCCCCTAAACTAAACAGTGTCCCCTGTCTTGGGGTGAAGGGTTAGGTTGGGGTTGAAGACGGCGTTCGATAGTCGGTTTTATAGGTACGTGGTCACTGCATATAGTAGCCAGGGCGTGGATTTGACTGCGGTTTGGTAGGCTTGGAGACATATCTGGAGTTGTTTTGGAGATAGGACGAGTAGGTTTGGGTAGTGGTTGTATGAGACCATTGGTAGAGGTGTTAATAAAGTTTGTGAATTGTGATCGTTGACGATCGGATCGACTATTGATATTTATATCAGCCATGATGATATAGGTTTTGAAGTTATCAGAGATGTATTGAAAGAACGTAAGCGGCATTGGGTACATAAATAGTAACGAGTGATGTAGAGAATTGAAAATAAAGTGTGGCGATGAGATGTTCAGGTAGGTTCATAGGAGGTGCCGGATGAAGGCGATGTGGGATGGTAGGTTTGTAGCCTATGGCCACTCCCCCGTTAGCTTTGAGTGCCGGTGCGGTATTTTCACTTCTGATGAGGTGATAGCCACGGATTTTGCAAGGTGATGTTGCAGTGAGATGAGTTTCATTGAGGAGAAATGCGTGTGCTTTTTCTTCAAGTAGAAGTGCTTCAAAAAGCGGCTTATGTGTTGTGTGTGAACTGATGTTTACAAATAGTATGACCAAATCCATAATTAAATGTATGATGAGTTGGTTGGTATGATTAGTTAACAGGTTTCCGTGGAACAGTAACGAAATGTTCATACGGACCAGAATATGTTGCATGAAATTTCACCTGAAATACTTGTTTTGCGATAGTTTGAACTTGTCCGAGAATCTGAGGTCTATGAGCAGGTTGGATGTTTTGTAACGTTAATGTGATGAATGATAGCAGCTGTTCGATGGTAGTTGGGTGAGATAAGTTTGGATATTTTTCGATGTTGATTTCAGGTTCGGTAGTTTGTTCTGAGAATCTGAGAGGTACTATGAGGACAGGTTTGGCTGGTTCAGGTGGAGGCCTAGCTTTGCACTGATAACTGTAGGTCGGATGTTACTGGTTACAAGTAGAGCATTTAGGAGGTAGCTCAAGGTTTGAACACTGACGGGTTGGGTGAGGACCTGAACAGAAACCACATTTAGGCTGATTGGTGCATTGATGTGTAGGGTGAGAGTTGTAGCATTGACTATTTTCGCAACGAATAGGCATGGGTGGTGGAGTGCGAGATGGTTCGACCCTATGGAGTTTACGATACATGAATGCGCCCAAGGTAAGTAAGTCATTAATGGTTTCCTGTGAAGAAGTTAGAACACGTACTAGATATCAACTTCAAGACTAGATATATGTATCAATTTTTTTTTATTAGTGATTTTTTTTTGCTAGCCGAAGCTAGCTCCCCCAAAGGGCTACACGCTCTATCTGGGATGGGAAGTTGATGGAATTAAGGTTTTATTTTTGAGAGGTGGAAGGTCTATGTGGTTTTAGTTTATCTTTCACTTTATTTATTTATTTCTCATCAGAGGATATTATGAGTTTTCCTCATAATCATTTAAATGGTGGGAATATTAAGTAAATGATAATGTGATGGTGCATGAAAGGATGGATGTGAGGTGCGGTCGACGCCACAACACTTTGACACACTTAAGACAAATGAATGATAATCTTCCGGCCTAGGGGCTGCTCTAGGCCATGATGGAGACAGATGGGCCCTATACGTTCGAAATGGTTACTGTGCAATATATGACGGTGAGACATAATGAGGCGGATGGAGTCGGCGAAATTGTGAGATGAAGGGTTCGTCTGGGTGATCGGGAGGAAGCGTGTAATGGTATATCGTTAGAAGTGTAGAAAGTTGTGTATTTTCAGTGAACTGTCTGTCGTGTTCTAATTGTGTGCGAATAATATCGGTGAAGAGTGGGTGTTGAGTGTCGAAGCGCTTACGTGTGTACCTTAAACGTAGCGATTCTAGGTGATAGAGTAAATGGGGGAATGTTAGTTTATTGTAGAGCTCTTGTGTTGGACTGGGTAGTTTAATTCGATAGGCAATGCGAAGGGCGTGTCTTTCCAGGATTTGAAGTTTGTTGTAGATGGCGGGGTTTGCGTTGATCCTCTGCTGTATATCCATATGTCAGAACTGGTCGTAGGAATGCTTTGTATGTATTGAGAACTGTGTGTGGTTTTAGGCCCCAAGTTGTACCTGTCAGACGTTTGAGGAGGTTTATTCTGTTTTTGGCTTTACTGATGACCGTTTGGAGGTGTGGGCGCCAGGTAAGGTGTTCATCGAAGGTGAGGCTTGGATAGGTTACTGTTTTAGTGGGCGTAATGTTTTCATGAAGAACTGTCAGGTTTAATTGAGCAGGATTGCGTCGGATACGGGATCGTTTCTTAGGGGGTAAAAAGACGATCGTTTGTGTTTTCCGTGAGTTGATTGTAAGACCCCACTTACTGCACCACGAGGTGAAGATGTTGATTGCTTCGTTCATGGTTCTATTGATGTGTTGGATAGTGTTGCTTAGTGCGAGAAAGGCGGTGTCATCTGCATATTGAAATAGATGTATGTTTGGAGGAAGCTGAGGGAGATCTGCTACGTACAATAGGTATAAGAGTGGTGATAGAGAGGATCCTTGTGGAACACCACAATGAAGAAATATGGGGTGGGAAAGGCTATTATTGATACTAATGTAGGCTAGACGAGTGGAGATGAAGTTGAAAATGAAACGGAGATAGGAAACGGGTAGTTGGAAGAATTGGAGCTTGTATAAGAGTGCTCGATGCCAAACTTTATCGAATGCTTTTTCTAGGTCAAAGAGGGTAAGGCAGGAGGGGAGG
>JAGDQP010023923.1:0-28572 GCA_022664845.1 Lepisma saccharinum | reverse complement strand
GACCAACAGATCATCTCCAGCGTACATCCATACGATATGACCTAGCAGACTGGAACAAATATCGAAACCACCTCAACGACAACCTACAATCCGTACAAGAACCTACCACAGAAGAAGAATTGTATAACACCTTGGACATCGTCACAAATTGCGTACAAACAGCAGCCGAACTGCATATACCTACTACGAAATCAACGCCTTACAAGCCAAAATTACCACCGCAGTACCTAGCCTTAGTTCGTCGCTCTCGCCAACAATACCGTGACTACATCCGAACACGAAATCCAGCTTCTTTGCAGCTTCATCGCCAACTACAAAGAACAGTACGAAATTATCTAAACGCCTACAAATTGCGACAATGGATAAAAACATGTAATCAACTCAAAGACACTGCACATCCTACTAAATACTGGAAGAGATTTAATCAGCGTACTGGAAAAAGAACCACGACTACTTATCCACTACTTCGAGACGACCAACTATTACATTCTGATCAGGATAAAGCCAACGCATTTGCAGAATATCTACAGGACATCTTCACACCGACCAATAGCCTAGTACCACGGAACCATCCAATTCATCGCCTCAACATCGCAGCTCCAGAATTGCAACCCGATGACCAGCACCATATCAACGAAAATCGTCACCTCACAACACCAATCACCGTCGAGGACATAACAGCAACAATAGCATGTAAGAAAAATACTGCTCCTGGCTTGGACAGTATTACATATCGTCACATAAAGGAAGGACCATACTGCTTACTCCATCTGCTAGCCGCTATCTACAATTTCATACTGCGCACAGGATATGTACCAGTAGATTGGAAAACATCAAAAACGCTAATGTTTCTTAAACCTAATAAACCTCTTGACTCCGTTTCATCCTACCGTCCCATCCAGTTAACCCCCACACTTGGCAAAATACTAGAACGCATAGTGGTCAGACGTCTTCACATCCATCTCCAGGATCATAATTTGCTCCCAGATCATCAAGCAGGCTTCAGACCAGGATATAGTATCCAGGACCAACTACTCCGTCTTAACAATCACATCACCAATCACTACAACACCTGCAAACCATCCTGTCTCATATTATTCGACCTTGAGAAAGCTTTTGACAAAGTATGGCACCAGGGACTCATCTGGAAACTTCTACGTTTTCGTTCCCCCACCGCATACATCCGTTATATTTACAACTTCCTCACAAATCGCATTGCATACATAACCATCAACAACGCCAGTTCATTTCCAATCTTCTTACATACCGGAGTACCACAAGGCTCAGCTCTCTCACCGCTGCTATACATCATGTTCTGTTCTGATCTACCCACACTGCCTGCAAACGTACAGCTTTACCAATATGCAGATGATACAGCATTTCTCGCCACCGCCAACACCATTCAGCAAATAAACAGAACCATGCAAACCGCAATAGACTCCTTTTATCAATGGTGTAAATCTTGGAAACTCACAATAAACGCTGCAAAAACACAAGCCATTATATTTCTTCCACCTAAACAACGATCCAAAGTTCAACGAAATCCCACTCTTCTCACCTTGCAAATACAGAACACTAGAATCAAACCTACTACTACCGTCAAATAGTTAGGACTCACATACGATCATCATCTTACCTGGAATGACCACTTAAAATATCTTACGACCAAAGCCTACAATAGACTCAATCTAATAAAACGCCTTACTGGTACAACATGGGGCCTCACACCACTTGCCGTTCTTAACACCTATAAAGTCTTTCTACGTCCTGTCCTGACATATGGCCATGTAGCTTGGCTGGCAGCGCCGCAGAAATTTTACGACAAACTAAAAATACTAGGACGACATGCATTTCGCCTAGCTTACCGAATAGAGTTACCTAGCCCCACCGCAGAGTTATACGTACGCGTCACTATGCCTCATATCTTGTTTCACCTTGAAACATTACGACAGCGCTTCATCGCTACTCGCTATGAAACTTTGCACCCCCTACTATTAGACACCATGCACATTGATGGAACCTACGAGCTTCAGCGCCCACCCAACATTACAAGCCCATTATCACTCCTGATCAGCATATACCTCTCAGTCCTACCCAACAATCATCCAGACCTACCATACCTCACAGCCTTCTCTGCCTCACAACCACCAAACTTCATACTTCCATCACATGCACAATAGTCCCACTGTTACTAACAGGGCACCAAATGTCACCCTCAGCGTCCGGAATCGCCCCGGGGACAGAAGATAACTTTCATTTGCTTCTACTAATTTAAACCCGATGATGTGGCGTGTTTAACTTCATAATTTCATTCGCCTCTTCACCGAAAATATGATCATATCATGAAAACTCTCTTTGCCCTACTCCTATACCTTCACTTCTCCCATATTTTAACTTCCCTTTCCCTATGAAGAGGGCGTAACCCTCTGTGTGGGAGATAGTCATGGCTCCACCATGACTATCAATTTGTATTAAAAAAAATTAAAAAAAAATTCGAGCATAATAGAACAAAACAATCTGAGGGCATTAGTAATTACGCTATTATAATAAGAAACATTGACAAACCACTTATGAACCCTCTAAATTTCCACAAATTAATTACCGGAAAAATTCCTTTCATAGATATAACAGTGTTTCCGACAGAAAGAAACACTGGTCTAAAAATAGAATTTAAGGACAGTTATACAAAAGGCAATTTTTTGAAAATATTCAAAGAAAGAAATTTTGGACAAAAAGCAATAATAGTAGTTTTGAAAGACAAAAATATCGAACCACAGACTCTTACTTCAAAAACTACCTTCACCTGTGTGATTAGAGACGTGCCAACGGACACTGATATGACCGAACTTAAAACTCATCTCAAATCAAAAATTCCTATAGCCAACTTAACCAGAATCAAAGGAGATAGAGGCCCACTTCCGCTCGTCAGAGTATATACAAAGGATCCTTCTCTGGTGAGCGACCTCATTTCCAATGGAATAACCATAGGTTTCAATAGGTACAAGGTAGAGGCATCTAAATCTGTTGCTAGACCTTTTCCGTGTAGAAAATGTTACAAATACCATAATAGTGGAAATTGTCCGAATCAGCCTACTTGCTACAGATGTGGACAATCCCATCAGAGTCACACATGTGAAATTGCTCCTAAACCAAATTTTTGTGCATCCTGTAATAAGACTGGACATAGAACGGCCAGCGCTATCTGCCCTCTTCGTCCTAAAAAAGCCATTCAAGAACCTGCCAAAAAGATTTTTAGATCTTCAGATTTCTACATGAACAAAACATCTTCAACTATTCCAAACAATAAAAATCCAAAATCACCAGTTAACCAAGAGGAAGTTCAAACAATAGTTAAAGATGCAATAGAAGAATATTCATTACAAATAGCCAAATGGGTCACAACAATTCTCTCATTAACAATACCTGATAACTTAAATAATCAGTTTCACACTGCCGTAAATCAGGCTTCAGAGGAAATGATGAAATGTCGTTTTAACATACTGAAATCTGTGGACGGACACATTTTTGTTGGCAAAGAACCATTCACAAAAAAATAAAAAACAAAATTCTAATGAATTGTCATAGAAAGACATTCATATAACAAAAATAGCAAATTTCAAATATAGAGTACTCGCGGAGGAACGAACGTAAATTCTTACTTCAACTTTATCTTTACAAAACATGAAAATTTCTACATAAGCTTCCATGGATGCGTGGGCAACACTACTCATATGATGTGAAATATTAATGCAAAGAAGTGCTCAAAGAAGAAGAAGAAGAAGAAGAAGTCCTGTGTAAGTTCAACTGCGTGATTCCTGATCCACATCCTAAATTCTAACCAAATTTACAAGAACCTATAATTTTAACCTTACTAACAAATAGCTATTTGCCTTTGCAGGGGCATTTCTATTTCTAATTTCAAATTCAAGACTAAAATGATTTCTTTGATTGTTTGTGGGGTAGGTGTCTGGTGTCCGGGTCATGAGTTCGATTCGTGATATCTCAAACAAGTTTTTATAAATCTAATTAAATAATAAAAAAATCCAAGGACGAAAGTGGCCTTAGTGGCCAGAAGTCCAGCTACGGTGGCCCTGCGGGCCCTTAGCATTTTACTTTAGCGGCGAAAATCTACTCCCCTTAGACCATCTCCCTTCCCCAAAACTCCCCACTACCATAAATTTCCTTCCCTAAATAGAGGGTACAGCCCTCTGATGGGTCCTAGCCAAGATAGGATCCTAGCTGCGGCTAGGAGAAAAAAAAAAAAAAACGAAAATCGAAAACCAAACGTATTTATTTATAGTACGTATGATCTGAGTACTATTTTAATTATAGAAGACTTAATATAGTAATTATAAAAGGGTAATTATATAATTATAGTAACATTATAGAATAGTTAAACATTTCTATTTTATTCGTGTATGTAGATAAAATCTGTGTTTCTTTTCAGATTAATCACTGTGAGTGCATACATTTAGGTTACTAGATGGCAGAGAAAGCTAAAAGGTTGAAATTGACAGCTTTAGACCCTTTAAGACGTACTGCAGTAGAATGGTCAAGATGTTGTTTGTGTCAATCATCAGATACAACAAACTTGGTTTATCCTGCAAATAACCCTAATAACGTACAAAGAAATGCCGGGTATGTGTATGCTTCAACGATAGATGAGCTGAAACCACTTGGTTATATGCTTCTGTCAAGTCTCCCAGCGGAATGCCTCGATGATGGAAATGGTGTAAACAAAACTTTAATATCTAAAGTTAAGCAAAATGGCACAAAACATGTAAACTGAGGTACTCTGGTCAGAAGTTTCAAAGTCTGAAGCAAAAGATCATTGGTGCTGAAGACCCAACACAACATGGCCTTTGCTCGAGTCGTAGTACGAGAAGAAATGTACCTTTGGTCAAGAGCAAGGAATCGAAATGCTTTATTTATTCCGAACCAGAACAGTGAAATCAACCATTGAACAGTGCTGCAACAGATAACATTTTTGAACATGTACAGGAATGCGCAGACTACCTACAGGATCCAAAGCTTCTAGCTTTTCTTAGTGCTGGTGATGTGGTGGCTATAGAAACCAAATACCACAAGCGTTGTTTAACACGTCTGTACAACTAATGCAAAACACCTGAATTGTAAGAAAAGGATTCGGCTTTTGGTATGTGTGAGGGCCTTGCATTTGTCGATCTTTTGAATTACATTGAAGACAATTTACAGAATGTTGAGTCAGATTACGTATTCCAGATGTCAGATCTTATCCGAATGTACCTGGAGAGACTTTCACAACTCCTAGGGGTGTCTATCGAAGACCTACTATATGTCCACTCTTCAAGGTTTCGAGGTAAAATTTCAGCCTTTGCACCTAGACTTAAGGAAGTAAAGTCTGGAAGAGAGTATATTTTAATGAGTCAGTGAACAAATATTCATGCTTATGTCCCTGAAGAGGATTGTGATGAAGATGCCATTGTATTCCATCGTTTTGCCCGTAATATCAGGCGACAGCTTACTCAACAAAAAGTGTCCTTTAATGGAGAATTCAGCAAAAGTTTGTCAACAAAAAGTTATCCCCCATCTCTTTTGGCTGCTGTTAACTGTATATTATATGGAAGTAATATTCATCCCGAAGGCTGTCCAATGCAACCAGCACTTACTATATGTCAGTTATTTATTTTTAATTTCCAACTAAAGATACCAAAAGAAGACATTGTTCGCAACAAAAGAACGCAAGAACCAATTTATGGACAATACCGGAACAAGAAAATGAAAGACGAACTTCATGGTTACGGAATATGCGTAGCATCCTCACGCATTATGGAAGTAACGTCTGATTTATGTCATCTGGTTGTGGAACGAGCAAAAGAAGAAAACGTTGTCTGTCCTGCAAATTTGCCAAACTGCTTATTTACTTTATAGACAATGTGGATCACACACCCAGTAGCACCACATCCCAAGGTTTCTTTAATGGCACAAGCATCTCAATTTTGCAGCTGCCTACACAACGCAGCAAAGGACAGAAAAGAAAATTATTAGCATCCTATA
The DNA here is from genome assembly GCA_022664845.1 of Lepisma saccharinum. Taxonomy (NCBI): domain Eukaryota; kingdom Metazoa; phylum Arthropoda; class Insecta; order Zygentoma; family Lepismatidae; genus Lepisma; species Lepisma saccharinum. Next base: position 22,536 of record JAGDQP010023923.1, on the reverse strand, counting down.
CCAGTATTGCAGAAAAAGGCAAGCGCACTGTCCCTCAGCTTCCAGAAACTATGCTTTCGTACCAAATTATATACTCAACAACAATAAGCCTTCTATTCCAAATATGTCTCAGAATGAAGGGGAGAAAATTGTGTTAATGGGAGATTTGTCCTTGGAGTGGAAACAAGAAGAAGACTGGCTTCGGCATGTCAGAGAGCAAATAATGCAAGGTGACAATGTAGTTCCCTTGCTAAATCTAGAATGGGCTACATTTCATGCTACACAAGCAAGTGAAGTTACTCATTTTAAGAGCATAACAGCATTCTACCTCTGTTTCATGAGCATTACACCACTATTCCGATGCTGTAACATGGAATGACAATTGTGAAAGAATTAACCTTCCATCTAAATGTTGATCAGACACCTGTGATATGTGCTGACCAACCCCTATTTGCACAAATGAAAGCAATACAATGGAACTAGCCAGAGCAGTTTGGAGAAGACAGGCTTGTGCTACTCTTTGGTCCTTTAAACATAGAACAAGCTTTCTTAAAGGTTATAGGATAGTTAATGCAACATTGTGGCTGGATCGATGTTGCTACAAATTCTGGAATTATTACCAGCGGTTCTGCAGAGGCCATAATGAAAGTAGCCCACATTACGAAGGCTCGAGTTATGCATCAAGTAACTGCAGCAGTTCTTTATGACTTGATGTTACAAGCTTTAGAAAATGATGTCCCTGACAAGGAAAGGTCTCTTGAATCTTGGATAGATACATGCCGTGACTATTACCCAACATTTATGTTCTGGTTAACTGTATTATGTCTTCAGATATTGCTTCTAACATTTGTCAGGTCCTGACATTTGTCAGGAATTATACACTTTTCAAAGAGAGCCTGAAACAAATGATGCCTTGGTTTTCTGCATTCAATCATGTAAATTGTACTAGTTGGCTAACAGTGCACTTGAAAGATAGGAACTGTAAACAAAAGTTCGGGAAACTTGGTAGTTCACAAAAGTCATCGTCCATTTTCTCCATTAGCGCTAGACCAAGTACATGAACAGAACAATGCTACTGTTAAAAGTTCTGGAGGTCCAATCGGTCTCACTCAAGATGCTGAATTACTTTAAATCTTTACAATAGCAGGCCCTGAGGTTAGTCAACTTCTATAGAAGTTTCAATCGTCAAACGAAACAACTAATGACAAGCACCATGAACAGTATCCTGCATATCAAAGCAACTTTATTAATCAATGTCACGCCCTTATGGAGAGCTTTGTGCAACTAGGGAACCCATTTTTAGAACGCATCTCTAACTTAGTATCTATGGGTAACCGATTCATAGCTGAAGATGAAGTTGTCAAAGCTCTGCGTTGTGCTGAAAAGGATGGAAAAGAAATGTACGAATGTTTTGTGCGTGAACGACTTATTGAGGGGGAAAAGTCTATATATGATCCCATACATAAAATGAATATTAGAATATTTTCTCAGAAACTTGCAAGATCGTCAAACAGTACAGCCATAAAAACATTAACCACTGACATATGTATTTTCCAAAGACTCTTCATAGTCAGTCGAGAACGTGATATGAATTTCTCAGAATTTTTCAAGCACAAAAATCAAAAGTGTCCGCCTTCCTTGAGTGTCAATGGCCACATTCGCCCTGGTTCAAAAGCTGGCCTAGCAGTGAAGCTCGAAAGTTTATCCAGTTGTGTTGGCACTGCTCCAAATAGTATTAACTCAATAGTCTACGACGGAGCAGCACTGGTACATGAAAATCGGCCGCAACCAGGAGCCAAAACGTTCAGAGACTATTACAAAGGTATTGAAGCTTACTTAATCAATAATGTACTTCAAGAAATGTCTCGAGAATTGACGTGGTATGGGATCTGTACGTGTCAAACAGTTTGAAAGTTATTGAACGTCAGAATCGAGGTAAAGGCATACGTCGTCAAGTTCTTCCCGAAGAGAAATTACTGGGAGACTGACCTGACTTTCTGCGAATAATTCTAACAAAAATTAGATGTTCTAATTTCTTGCTAGGAGCCTCGTAAATGAGGTGACTAGCGTACATATTGTAACAAATGTTGGTGACACTATAGTGTCTTCAAAAAATGTATCAACATCACTTGCAGGAAAGATCAGTAGCTACATGGATGAAGCAGATGGCCATATCATATTCCATGCCAAAGATATGGTTCAGCATGACTCGAAGCAACTGCTAGTTCGAGCTTCCGATACTGATATCTTAGTGCTTGGAAGTCATGGACCTAGGGTGCCTAGACGTATAAATTCGGCCTTGTTCCTAAATGTCAAATAACTTCATGTAACGTTCATTTACTTTCCATAAAGCATGCGTGTCTAACTTTTTCAGACACTGTTTAAAACCATGCATCTGCCTTAGGGATGTCAACGACTCGCTCGACTCAAGTCGCGACTCGGTCAGGCTCGAGTCGAGTCGAGTCGGTGCTCAGTACCTACTCGAGTCGAGTCGAGTCCGTGCTCACAACTGCTCTAGTAGAGTCGAGTCGGCACTCACTATGTGCTCGAGTCGAGTCGAGTCGGCGCTCAGTAGTTGCTAGAGTCGAGCCGAGTCGGTACTCCGAACTGCTCGAGTCAAGTCGAGTCTGTACTCAAAACTGCTCGAGTCGAGTCGATTCGGAGCTCACTATGTGCTCGAGTCGAGACGAGTCGGCGCTCACTATGTGCTCTAGTCGAGCCGAGTCGGCGTTCACTTTGTGCTCGAGTCAAGCCGAGTCGCTGCTCAGAGAGACTCACGCTGTGACTCGGTTACAGTGAGTCGAGCTCAAGCGACGACTCGACTCGAGCGTTAGACTCACCGCTTGAGCCGAGCGGATTGACATAACCGTCAGAAAAGGAGTCAGTGGACGATGTCATAGTAATGCAAAGTTATCTTACCTCATAATTTATGCACAGCTATCTCGGATTTATACTTGCTCAGTTATTCGAGAAAACTTAGAACAACAAATTACGTTGCCAAGGAGATCAATAAACTAACTTCACATTGACTATCATGCTTTCTAGTATCATTGTTTCCAAAGTTATTAGGAAAGAAAAAGCAAATCGTGAAACTAAATTAACATAAAAAAATAATAATAAACTTTTTAAAGACATTCTTTTCTTAATCAATTCGTACTAATAAAGGAAAAAATGTTTATGCATGCCTAAAAAGAAAAGCATGGGGAGCGCTCTCATATAAAGTTACTTCATAAATTCTTCAAAATTACGAGGCCCATTCTTTTCATTTTAGGCATGCATAAACAATTTTTTTTTTTCTAGTTTTTAGTACCAATTGATTAAGAAAAGAATGTTTTTAAAAAGTTTTTGTTTTCGAGTTATTTCGATGTCAACGACTCGCTCGACTCGGTCAGACTCAAGTCAGTGCTCAGTACCGACTCGAGTCGAGTCGAGTCCGTGGTCAGAACTGCTCGAGTCGAGTCGAGTCGCCGCTTACTATGTGTTCAAGTCGAGCCGAATCGGTACTCAGAACTGCTCGAGTCGAGTCGAGTCGGAGCTCACTATGTGCTACAGTCTAGCCGAGTCGCGCTCACTATGTGCTCGAGTCGAGCCGAGTCAGCGCTCACTATGTGCTCGAGTCGAGCCGAGTCGCTGCTCAGAGAGACTCACGCTGCGACTCGGTTACAATGAGTCGAGCTCAAGCGACAACTCGACTCGAGCGTTAGTCTCACCGCTAGAGCCGAGCGGATTGACATCCCTAATCTGGCTAAAGCTTGCTTCTTGCTTATAACAAGTGTAAAATAATTGAAGTGTCTAGGCGAAAGTTGACAACCGTTCATTCAGAAGATATAATTAATATTTGAGGCCCATCTTCTGGGTCTCAGGGAAAGTTATCCGTCTGTGGAATAAGTTGAGGGCTACTTTTAGATCCAATGTGTTAAATCAGCGGAAGTATGGGGCTGAAAACCGAGTATTTTCCTTCCAAGTTCACTAAATTAGATGCACTACATGAACACTATCTCTGCTATAACATGTGCACTACACGTAATATGGTTTATTATATACTAAAGAAAATACACATGAATAGTGAAAAAACTTGAAGATGGTTTGTTACGTATTACACTACCCAAGTTTTAAACGCAGTTTGAGACATATAAATATAATTGTCCTTTATCATATCATTATAGTATTGTTGACCCCAGAGCAGGGTGAAAAATTGGGTACGTTACTCTTGGTCCAGACTTAAATAGAGCTTGCTGAAAATTGATAGAACAAATTACAAAGCTTTGTGAATACTTTAGAGAACGTTTTTGAACCTTACTCTCAAAACTATGGTGACAAATATGACGAAATCAAAGCTTTAACTAAAAGTTTTCCAGATATTTCCTCAGTATTACTAGGAGAATGCCGGGCTGGTACCTTGAGTACGGCCAAGATCTCATACTTTCAAGATGTCTTTCCCCGAAAGAATGGTTACCAAATGACGTTATACCCAGATTTCTAAATAGTTAAGGTTATAGATATCTCAACCATAAATGCAAATGAAATTAAGACCAACTAAAAAACTAAATAAGACTACAGAAAATCTTTGCCTAATCAAACTTACATATTAAGATAACGAAACAAAACATGTGAATAAATCATCTCTGAATAATCACAGATTCTATAGAGTTATACACCAAATTACTTAAATACAATCGAAGAAAATCATTTCATAATAAACTTCCAAATTTTTCATACATCGAGCGACCATAGGTCAGTAGAGCATTGACTTCACATTCGGAAGTTCGTGGGATAAATCCCATCCGTAAGTAATAGTGACTGAAGTTTTCCGCCAGTCTCATCAGACTATTGGCGGTTAGACCCTTTCAAATTAGGCCCTGGCCGACCATCTTCTCACATCCTGTCCCCTACCCTACCCCAGCCTGAGACAAAGATACCTAAATGCCACAAATTAAAAAATCTAATTTTTAACAGAGAAAAAAGTATAAATGGTTAAATCCGATATCCTCTTTGAATAAAATATTTCACATAGAGAGTCCTCGTCTTATGCAAGACCTGAGGATAATTGGGGAGCTGCTGTGAATAAAAGACAGTGACGATCACAGTGAGAGCTTCGGCTCTCCTCTCCCAACCCGTCTGGTCAGCGTGGGAGCAGTAGACCAACTCCTCCCTTCGAGGACAGAAATCGAATTTAACAACTTTACAAGAGCACTTGCAAAACGGACGGTCATGTTGTTCATAAATAAAAGCAGTATCATTTTCACGTTCATTACAAACACAAAAGTATAGAGTAGAGCTGAAATCTTAGGTTACTAGCATTGCATTTGAAAATGGAAGATAAATACTTTGAAGACATACACAAGTATACACAAACAGCTTCACAGAAAATTACATTTAAAAGGCTCTCTCTATACAATGATAATCATTAACTAACTAACTCTAGAAATGTGCAAGTTCGTCTCCACAATAACAAACATTTAGTCACTGGATTCTATTCCAGGTACCTGCATTGTATTGAGAACTGACTTGATGTAGCTGAGAATAGAACCCAGGATGATATAATAATAATAATAATCTTTATTAATGTCCTATGAACAGATATACAAGTGAAGTATAAAACCAATATAATACAGGTCAAAAGATAATGTTGTAAATTATGTCGGATAACGGAACATCAGGATAGAATAATCATCATTTAGATTATAAAACACATTCTCCCGAGTATTTCATAATAAATATATACAAAATTTTCACCACCATTTTAGATATAGTAAAAAATACAAAGGCTGGTACACGAGCCCTGAAATCTACATGGTATAATTCTGAAGAAATATAAGTAGGCCTATAGTTCACAATTAATCACATTTTAAAGGTATAAAACAAGCTAGAGACAAGTCAATGGCTTAAAAAAATAGTAAATTAGCTACTAAGTATTAGATGAAATATTATACGTTGTCATCCTTCTATTTACCATAATTTGTGATGTCAATAATAATAATATACTACAGAAAAAGTGCAGTCTGTATACTTAATTAAAATGAAACGAAAGTTTTGTGCACGGCATATAAATAAATACACTCAAAATCGAAGTACACTTAAAGTGCACAATATGTTCCGAAAACAGTTTACAATATGTTCCAGTTTTATTACGTTTTTAGTGCATATTATATGAACTTCTGGTGTACAGATACACAATTGATGCACAAAAAGTTCTTTTAATATTGGCAAATGTACTAAAATTGATCTCACAACGAAGTATAGATAATGTGAACTACAGTAAATATAAACTTAATAATTGATTTCCAATTTTGAGTGAGAAAAAAAGTTTCATCCATATCACGTTATCAACACTTTAAGTGTTAAACGATTCCTATAATCGTTGTTTTCGAAGTGCAACAGTTCTGGAAGAAGGTGGTCCATAACATTTTACTATCCCAGAATGCGTCATCTTTCAATATTTTGCACAAACATTTCGTTTGGAAGCCACCAACAACAAGCAGGCGTTTTGTAATATGCAACTGCCCTTGAATCTGGAACATGTAATTGTCATTACATTTCAGCTTCAATTCTCCATCAAAAGAACTGCTCCCAAATTTTAGTACACCCTTCTGCACGGCTTCACGAAAGCTCATATCCCGTGCTACATACGGACAATTTGCTTCAACAATGCCGTCATCATTTATCAGTCCATCCGGTGTGTTATTGTCAATAAATAGTCCACTTTTTTTTTTTACTTCAACGTTCATTTTCTTTTCTAAATCTTCTATAGCGATCCCTTCTTTTTGACGACCGTATCTCGTCGCTACAGTGTTTCAATTTGCAAACCCTTCCAAAATTTGCTATAAGTAACTCTGCTATAAACTAAATTTGCGACGATTTCCAAAGACAGGGAAGGGAGCATCAATATCAAGAGGAATGACAAAAGAAAGGGTCTCATAAAAGGGACACCACATTGTCCTACAGGCGGACACTGTACTCTTTAGGCAGAACGCATTTTCTCCGGGAAACAATCAAGAAGCTTGACGAAAGCGTGTTTTTACTATGAATTCTGTCAACAATACAATAATGGTATAAAAAGTAGAGAGAAGACAGGAATTAATTATAAAGGAAGTACAATTTAATAACTACATCTGTTTGAAAAATGATTAGAAATTATTTTGAGTTGTTTCTATTCTCTGGTTTCGTATTTGAAAGAAATGAAGATGTCATCAATTGCAGAGGTTAGAAGAAATATCTTTGCCTTGCAAATAATTTAAGATTCAGTGACTTTATGGATACAGATGTGTACCAGGAGCATATATAGATACCAAAAGCATCTTCAGGTGAATTCAACCATCAAAACTTACTGAATCATTTTGTAAAATCCCACATAACACAGAATATTCAAGGAATATCCCATTATTATCCCCTATATTCATATAATGTTCCAAATGTTTGGGATGGAATATATTCCTAGGAATGCTTCTGAGAATAGGATATTGCTGGAAGAATAATCCCAACAGGATATTTCTTCTTTCACACTAAATCTCGTGCATTACATTTGTATTCTGTTGTAATATATTTGTTTATTCATGTTAATCTTATATCCAGGAATATATCCAGAAATAATATACGGAGAATGTTCTAGATTCTAGAACATTTGGAATCTAATAAGCATATTCCTAGGATATGCTTCCAAGCAAGAATATTAATAATATATTCCAGGACGTAACTTCCGAAATATAATTATGATATTTGTTATAATTTATAAGGAAAACCTTAAAGATTGTTCGTTCTTTGATGCTCGAAGTCTTGAGTTAGTGTGAATAGCTCATTTATACGAAGAATGCCCCCAAACATGTGACATCAAATAAGAATACCCGTTTCTTTTTTGTCCCCTCGTGTTCCCTCCCCATTTCCACATGCATGGTAAAATAATATAATTTCATTTTCCGAAACCAACATCTTATATTTCACATATTACACATGGAAAACAACATTTTATACTCTTCCTTAGATTGATTTGTTTTTAACATTTTACATTTCTTTTTTATTAATTGCCTCTTGTGCGTTTCATTTAGGCTACTATCCTTCGTGCCATTGGTTGATAATATGCGGAGTACTAACTCCACATTCCTCATGCGCGGTTCACGGCACTTGCGCATTGTACAGGGGATTCCTTTACCTTTACTATCGTTCCAAAATTATTGTGATTTTGAGGTATATGCAATTCCCAAAAAGGATATTTCTCCTAACCTTTTACATTACTGGTGTATTCTTGTAGAATAGATTTTTTTTAATGTCAATCTTGTACCCAGGAATATTCCGTTTAGATCACCAATATGCGCAGAATATTCCGGAATTTTTGGAACCGGAGAATGGTCCTGGGATATGCTTCTGAAAATATATAAACGATATTGTAGAATAAAACTTCCGGAATATTCCGCCATTTTTGTTATATTTTCAGAAATATCTAGATACCAAGATGCGTATATGCCCTCGAGCATATGAGATCAAATATAAATACCTATGTTGCTGTCTCCTTGCTTCACCCGATTTCCACCTCTGGTTACAGCACTTATACGCGTTAATGCTAGAGTAATAAAATAAAATTTTTCTCAATCAATATCTTATATTTGGTGAATTGCACATGGAAACATAACGTTTCATACTAAAAAATAATAAACAAAAAAATATTTGTTTGTTTCTAAAATATTTTGTATTTAATTTTATTAATTTCCTTTCACGAGTTTCAATTATTTCTTCATATGGATTTCAATAATGGATTTCCTCTTTGTTGTAAATAATTGCCATATGACTCTCATATCTTTAAGGTATGTGTCATTGATATTTAAAAAGAAAACGAAAGAAAAACACCTCATATTCTGATTCCGTATTCCTTCAACAAAAGCCTGTTAAACAGTACAGCTTGTTATTTGAAAAATGTCATAAATCCATCAGCGCCGAGTCTCATCGCCAAAAACCTGTTTGTATAGAAGCCCATACAAACGACAGAGGGTTGAGAATGAAACAAGATTACAAGAAACTGGAAAGGAACTTCTTTCACTGCGAATCGTATTATTGCGAGTGAAAGTGGAGTATGAGAAAGGAGCATAGCTTGAACCAGAAGAAGGGTCTCGAAGGATTTTTCTTTTTGTAGAAGAAAATATTGTTTTTATAATTCAAATTGTAGAGTACTCTTAAGGAACTATTGACATTCAATTTATGAGCTATGTTCAGAAAGGTGTATATATTTTAACCTTCTTTTTAGAATTTTGATAACGTAAATAGAAAATTTTAAATTCGTCATTAAATCACGTAGGTATAACATTTTGCATATTATCATAACTTTAACAATCGTTGTAATCAAAAGAAACTCTTCCAAAAAATAAAGAATATAAATGTAAGGGACTTCGTTGTTCTTCAAATCAAAGCAAGAATAACTAAAATATTCCAACTAGCAAGGAAGTTACGTGCATTTCAAAATAACATTAGGTTAAATGGGAACTGGTCAAGGTAATGAACACTGTTAAGCGCTTTCATATGTGTGAAACAGATTAACTGTTCATTTTTTTAAATTTCAAGTGCATTCACTGTTTTGCAAATCATTATGAGAAAATTTCTAGATTTTTTTTCTATGCTGCAACTCAAAAGCTAAGATTCGCAGACAGAAACTGCAACCGAGTCTCGAGATACAGGGGGCAATTTCTAACTCAGGAACTACTGGAGCTAGGAAGGTGGATGAAGGTCGCTGCAAAGGTATTGGTTAGGTGAGTTCAAACCAGTATAGATAGTCAAGATACCAGGGGTGGGTCCCGAGAAAGCGGGAGAGCAATTTTCATCAAAACAACTACTAGGACTATGAATATGTTTGAAGTGTCGTTGAAAAGGTCTCGGCGAGACGAGTTAAACCCGTATAGATAAGCAGATTATAAGACGGATCCCACGATACGGGCGGGGGGCAAATTTCCAATTTATTTTAATACTGTAGTATTTCACGCATAATGGGAGCGCCGTGCCTGTTTTCTACTGCTCAAGGACAATGCTTGGCAATGAAATTCATATTCGGGGAATTCCCTTTTTCCTGCACACCCTCAATGATAAACGGTCATTTCAGTAAAACTTGCATTGTGACTTTGCCTAGCCTACACGTAATGACGTAATATATGTAGGCTTAAGCAAAGTCACAATGCAAGTTACACGTAGAGGATTGTTAAACCCAGATACGTTACTTCATTACTTGTAGGTTTAGCAAAGTTACAATGCAAGTTCTACTCAAAGGATTGTTAAACCTACATACATTACGTAATTACTTGTAGGCGAAATATTACCTTCTCGTTGTTTATGACGATACCGGCGTCATTTGAACTCGTCCAATTCCGAAACTATGTACGTTTTGACTTTCTTTACAGGAACCTTGGTTTTCGTTTCGGTCTGAGAAATTCGTTCGTCAGTTTATAACCAATACTTTCCAGACACCCTGTATTAGGAAAAGAAATAATAGAAAATTCGCTTCCTTCTTACCCCAGTTCCTTCTTCTCTAAATTTGCATTGTTTCTGACGAAGACAGCAGATCAGAAAGGAGAAAAAAAAAGGCAGAAATTAATGAACAAAAATAAACAAAAAAGAATCCTTGTGTGGAGAGACCGAGAGCAGTGAGTGACGTGAGACGCCCCCGTGGCTCACCGGTCACTGACAGTAATGCCGGACTCAACTTACTGACAGCTTGATTACAAGGTGGGTACCGCTGCCGCAGTGACTCCCCAAACAGATGAATCGTTCACGTGATCCCTTCAGGGAGAATTTGTTCCTCTTCCTTCCGCCCTGATGCAACAGCGGCAAATGTATGAATCCTCAGAAGAATTACAGAAGAGAGGGAATTCAGTTTGTGAATTAAAAGAAAGAGCTTACTGCATCAAATGTCTTTTTTTTTTTTTTAAAAAAAAAAAAGATGTTTAAGCTATTAACTAGGGCTATTATGAATAGCTTTTTTTTTAATGTTCAGATTTCCATTAACTGAACTAACCGTAAAAAGGGAGCGAAATCTTTGTAAATCATTATACTCATACAATGCAAGTCGGTTTCATTCAATTCGTGCTTCTTAAAAGACACCGCTTGAATGCTTGTAATAACGCAGCATGGTGTTTTGTAAACACAATTCTCTATTTCCATAAATTGATGTTATCCACATATATTTTAACCGATTATTTAATTTTAAAAGAAAAAATTCTCATATCCCATGATTTAGCATCTAAGATCGCTAATTATAGATCGATACTGAGTGAAGCGGAAGGATCAAGACCTGTTCATGGGCCATCTTGACGGATGTTTTATCCTATTCAGTCCCAACACAGGAATACTGGATTCTTATCCAGGGGCGATATCGTGTAAAGCAGGGGCACATTGAAAATTTTGACGTAAGTTCACTTAAATCCCCCCCTCCTTTCACAGTGACAGTTTCCCTGGGAAGCATATTTGGAGTAACATTTGGAAATAAAGGAAGTTCAAGTCAGTCTTTTATGCATAACGCAAATTATGTGTAAATAAAAATGGGTATTTTTGTGCAAAAACAAAGTAGATCTTCACGTGTCTGTGTACGTAATATAATATTTTGTGTTACATATACCTCGTGTTACAGTAGGTAAAAATATTAACTGGAAATGTTTTTATTTCCAAATGTCACTTCTATCCCTCTGTGTGTAAGCCCCTGACTTCTCTTATTAGAGTCTTGATTTTTTTTTCTTTAATTCTTAGATTTACTTGATACTGGAACGTCATGCACTCCTATTAATCTGACATATTGATTCCACAGGGCTCCTACCGTCTCAATCAAGGCTCAGAGTGGACGAGAGGATGACTGGATTTGTGAACTCTTTCCATTCTGTTGTAATCTTGTAAAGCATAATGATAAACACCAACATCGTAAAAATGTCTAGCTTACGGTTACGAACACAGATCTTAAGGGTTTCAGAATTGCCACAATACCAAATATCCCATCCAAAATTGAAAGTGTAAAGGGGCTTAAAAATAGATCGGAAATCTACTTTCCCTCCTCTGCATTTGGAATTATCGGTACTGCATATATTGGAATTATTTGTGTTGACATGTAATTTCATACTTTTTCAGTAGCTGTTTGCAGGTTGTAGGCTCAATGTTACAACTTCCCGGAACTGTTGGATATTAAAGCTGCTACTATTGTCGGTGAATGGTCAAGAGACAAGGTACGATGAGTTTTTGGGTTTTCTTCGGGACGTGGACTCATGCCATGTGGACTTTGTAGTGAACAAAAACCATGTGCGTAGGTTTTCTCAGGTCTCTCCCGTTTCCTCCCACTTTCTTCATTCCACCAATTCATCCCATCATCGTCCATATGACCTGAGCCATAGTTGCCTAAAGTACCTTAAATAAATTCAAAACGAACGTAACATCACTTGAGTTTGAAATTGCATCCACGTAGCAGAGAAATTTTCTTCCGCGAAATTGAAAACTAATTTCAATGCACGCAACACCTTTACAGGTATTAAATAGTGAAACTTTTTTTTTTTTTGTTGCAGAGAAAAGGTCTTGGTTCCCTATTTGATTTTCCGGAAATTTTGCTCACCCAGGGACGTTATCTTCAGAGGCGTAACTACATTTTATGGCGCCCTGCAAGACAATACCAAGGCCGGAGGTCGATTCGGCCTATTGAGAGGCTAGGGTGAATGCCCCCGCTAGAATGGTCGGACCCCCCCCCCCATTGCGGGAATTTGCATTCCCCCACTTCACTTAGCCCTTCAATATATTGCGATTATCAATTCAAAGTTGGAGGGGCTCCAAAGTCTAGTGGTTAGAGCGTTGGACTCATGTCCGCGTGGTTCCGGGTTCAATTCCCAATTTTCGGCGTCCACCCAGCGTCGTGAGGAGAACGGGGAAGTCACGTGAATAAAGACGTGACACCCACTTGGTCTAGAAAACCCCTAATACGCCTGTTCGTGGATAGGTGAAGAACCTATTTCTTTCACTGCTACGAACTATAGTTATTGTCCCGCAGCGAAACTAAGATTTATTATGGTCCTGTTATTAACATAATTAGTGTAGAACGCGAATTATGCAAATTTCGATTGTCGCTCCTTGATGTATCGACTAAAAATTTTAAGCACAAAAATAAGCATTAAATCTGGTGTTGTGGATAGTAAAAGTATGTTCGTGAAATTAAATGAAGTGGACAATGTAATGCAATCTATTATTATGAAGATTCACTCCATTGTCATCTAAAACGTTGCCACTATATGACTCCCGCGATAGAAATACTATCGGGTAAAGAGCATTTACAACTCGTTTGCAATCATAATTTATGGAGGTGTTTACGAAAATTTTGACCTAGTTCGGATATTTTCTGTTATTTCTAACAATTGGGGTACCTATACTTTTAGTCAGAAGCGAAAAGTATCCAGTAAATATTCTTCACGATCACGAAAAATAATTCAGCAGGTGTCATACGTCACTTAAAAAAAATGCCAAGTGATATAATAGAATTCTCACGTGATAACCTCGATCTATAACATGTAACGAAACAGAGTTGTATCCGTATTGTGATAGAAACGGTGTGTTTTGCAGTAAAAGGTTTTCGATTCTAACATTGTTCCTTTCCAAAGTTTAAATCTTCGTTTGATATCTTACGTAAGCTCTTACTTATGTCTCTTCATTTTGTATATATACACACAGTATATCACCGTCTTTGTCTCTCCAGTTAATTCCGTTAACTACCAATAAACATCACAGACCAAAGACTTAGCTTATGGCAAGCCTCCATAATCCTTGTCGCAACTCATCTCATTCTAACGCTTTAGAGTTTCACCTCCAGGCGTACACATCTCTCTCTCTCTCTCTCTCTCTCTCTCTCTTCAGTTGGGAAATCGTCTCCCCACTTTGCTGTTACTCCTAGATTTTACTCGCAACACAGCATCATCGTAAAGATTAAGTTTGAAACGCTTTAAGTGCATATCAATAAAGTTAGATTAAGCGAAAGTGGGTATAAAAGCTGGCACTAACGTTGATGATGATGATGCTGATGCTGAAGGCCATTCATTGCTCTGGTTTCTCCAATTTTTCGTTTTCTTTTATTCGATGAAACGTATTTTCTCTTAAAGATGTTTACTTGGCCCCTTTCGAACCCCGTCCCCGCTAGTGTCAGTCAAAGTACACTATACGAACAACCCTGGAAATCGAAATGCGAAATTTGGTGTATACTTTAGGACCGGATGATTTTAAGGTAATGATGAAAATGTTCCAGCTTCGATGCATCCTCTCAATTGTACCTGAAAACAACAATTTTGTACGTGAAGTACAATATTCAACAAATCATGTACTACGTGAAATGTGTTCTTCAAGCAGTGACGGACGGCTATTACTACATTTTGATCACTTGAGGTGTGTCTGTGTAGTTCATCTGATTAGGCACAACCTATTTACATGTTCTCTTGTACAGTATTAATAGAAACAGAGTTCGCCACTACCTCTCAAAAATTGGGAGTACAAAGTTGAAATTTTGTACGCCCAATTCAGAGGTACAGTTTTTAGGGTGTACGGGAATGAAAATTAGGAAGTGAGAACGTGGTACGTTCAGAAGATGGAGACAATTACATACACAAAGCACAGATAGTCTTGGTTTCTGGATATGTATTTAGTCTAGGGTTCCACATACCATGTAAAGCATGTTCTTAGTTCCAAGACTCCTTTATATTTAATAAGTACGAACTAAAAAAGAGTTGAGAAGACAAAAGAAGGAAGCTGATGAAAAGAGACAGAGAGAGAGAGAGAGAGAGAAAGGCAGGAACTGGTTCATTGTTGCTAAGAAGGTCGCCAGGGTTAATGATGCTGTCAAATTTATGTTCCGCAAAAGTTTTACCCGCTTGACGTTAGATGTCACTATGACGAAACACCTGGTGGCATAATGATTTTTTGCTATATGATGTCATGTTTCGCTGAATAACAAGTCAGAAAATGTGTTTTTAAAATGATGAACGAATAACTGATAAATTATTTTTCTCTTTAACATGTTTTATCTTAATTGTTAGATTTTGTTTTTTCATAGTTACAGATTATTTCGTTCTCAATTGTATGAATATCCTTCACATATGATTTATAGTGTTACCCATGACATGGGACAAGCACATCTTTGTGAGGCGAGACTTCCGTCTCGTTTCATGTTCGACACACACAAACAGAGAATACAAGGCACTAGTATCCTATTTTTGTTTTACGATGAAAAACGTGTTTAACATATTTTTACTAATTCTATGGCTTACGGAACTCTGAAGTTTATCGCCGCAGTAACAAACATTCAACATTTGATTTTATCCTGGCAATATCAGCCAGTTTTCATCACGAACATGTATCTCCCGAAGATCCCTTACAATCTTGTCATCCAAACGCCGTCTCGCTCTTCCCAACGGCTTACCTTTCCCCCCTGCCGATCTTATTGCCGTAATTTCATTATTCTTTATGTTGGATTGGACTGTGTAGTTCTTCAATATGCAGTCTCCTTTATTCTCGGGTAATCTCGTCCCGTTTTGGCATTGTATATTTTTCTCAAAACCTTATTTTCAAACCTTCGTAATTTATGTTCAACTACAAAGGTAATACTACATCATTCGGAAACATAAAGCATTACCGGCTGAATAACCAATCTCTATATATTCAATTTCAGCTTTCTATATATTAATCGCAAAGTTAGGAGTTTCTGGACTGTATAGAAACATGCTTTGCCCGATAATAAGCGACTTTTTATTTATTTTGTGACCTCCTTCTTGCATATGTCTCTATTTCCTTCATCCTTATTGTTTTGGTATGCTATCATGTACTTTGTCTTCTTTACGTTCACTTGTAGGCGTATCTTACCGCAAGCTTGTACTAAGGCGTCGGTGTTACTTCCTAGTGCAGCTATATCGTTCCCTATTCACTCTACATCATTCGCGTAGACGAACACTGAACAACTGGTGAACTGTTCCATTGTATTCCCATTTCCTCTCTAGCATCTGTGTCAAGGAGAAAATCTGGTCCAACGTAGTATCTGCCTTCTAAATCCACGTTAGTTATCTCCAATTATTTCATCTAAGCGTGTTAGCAGTATATTACTCAACATTTTGTAACATATTAGAAGTAAAGAGATTCTACTGTGTTTATTACAGTCAGATTTATCGCCTTGTTTTATAAACAGAAACTATTTTTTGTTACTGATTTTTTTTTAAAATTCCTTTGGAAGCTCCTCCTTTCTCCGTATAACACTTATCAGTTTATATATTTCCTTGACTAGTGCAGTTCCTCCCGCTTTAATGAATTTAGCTGGGATGTTGTTTACATCCTTTTGCAAATATAACAGTTAGTGACTTGACTGTTAGTACATTCTAAAGCGGGACATGAATTAGTGGGTGCAGCAGAAGTTGTGACTTACAAATAAAGGTGTTATGGGTACAGTGAATTCGTACCCATTATATTAATAGAAGGTACCCATGGTACCCATGATATTAATATAAGTAAGTGGTACCCATGAGAAAATCGGATATCAATTTTCTGAATAGGACGTTCAACAGTTGACGGTCGCACCAGTAATCCATGCGAGAATGACATCTCGTAGTAACTAATAATTACTTCAAATAAGGATATCTGATATAAGTGGAATGGTGCCGGTATTGGAAGATGATAATTATACCTCCTGAAGCAATACGATCACCAAAGAATAATACGGAAATGCGGACATCTCGTAGCGATGTTACGTAACACGTGCAGTGTAAATACAACTTCGAAATCACTGTTTGCAAGCTCCGACCGTGGATAAATGGTAAAGACGTCGTGTGTTGAGTGAAAGAGCCCGGTATCGAATCCTGGCGGGGATAAGTGATTTTTTTCGTTTTGTTTTCTTTCAAAATACATTTCTATCTGTTCATATTTGTTATTAATAATTGCTTTCTTGCATTTTTCATAGATTATCTTAAATTAATGGTCATGGGTTAGTGGAGGTTAGGAGCGGTCATGTAACTTTAAACTTTCGTTTCTTTCTTTCGACAGTGTGAATTACTGGTGCGACCGGGACTAGAGATGGACACGAGCGAGTTCGACTCGAGTTTTGTTAAACTCGACTCCACTCCTAAGAGAAGTCTTTCAACTCGACTCGGCAAATATTGGCCAACTCGACTTGAAACTCGACTCGAAATTCACTCGAGTTTCGAGTCGAGTCGAGCTGAAACGAGCCAATTCCTACAGTATTAATGTCTCCATGCTGTCTTCTTGGGATGACTTAAATTTCCGGACAACCAGATGACAAATTATCCGGTATCCATTTAACCATCCGGATTTTATTCGTCATCCGAATATTACCCGTTAACCGGATATTAGTCGTAATCAAAAAATTATCCGCTATCTGTCCGGATATTACATGACATTCCCATTCCAGTCATTTGGTACTTTTTGGTGGAAAAGGTTGAGGAGTTTTTAAATTTGGCACGATTGTACACTTAAGAGCCCTAACTATAATGCTAAATTACCCTTGGGTTGATGGACAGCCGCTCGCGCCGCCATCTTGAAAACTCCATTCCTGTAGGTTTTAGAGAACATTTTTTAATTGAAAATTTAAGAGGATTCGCAATGTACATTTCCTACAAAGTTACTTATACAAAAATTTATATAAGTATTAAATCTCTATGTAAATCAATAAAAACATTAATGGAACAATGTTTTCTTTGGACCGATTACCAACTAGTTAAGGAGCAGATTGATTTTATTGAGCTTTGTGTTATATGTACCATAAGCGAGGACTCCAGGTTAAAAAACAAGTTGAAGAAAGAAAACAAGACAAGACAAGACAAGAAAGTGGACAAGAAAGAAAATAAATAAAAACTCAAGTTGACACAGAAGATAAAAAAGAGAAAACGAAATTTGCTAGGAAAATTTTGTTGTCGTAGAGACCGTAAGTTAACTCTAAACTGAAGAATGCAATTAAAGATACGGTTGAAGGACAAAGAGGAACAGAATAAAGCTGATGCAGCTTCTTCGTAATACAGTCCAGAAGTGGTCCCTGGGCAAGGTAGACCAGTGGTGGTTTGCCAACATGAAAGTGATGGATGTCAATGTGCTACGGTTGAGACTATATTCGGAACAGTTATGTTCAATATGTGATCAATTGGGATCTAACCTACGACCTCTTCATTACAAAACGATGAGCTTAACAACTCATCTAACGGGGACAGCTTCGGCATGTTTGTACTTCAATGAATAGAACTTTGCTTTGGCTAATAACAGTTGACGATCGTAATGCAGTTAGATCAGGATCATCATTACAGAAGCGTTCAACGAGAGAAGTTACTCCGCAAATAAATTGAGACTGGGTCAGTCATTGCTCCCTCAATAATATGCAGCTCCTCTTCTCCGATAAAATTAAAAATGTCGACTCCAAAAGCCAAAGGATACAAGTGACATTGACGAATAAGAAAAACTTTGAAGTAATCTTTTATCTTTTAACCCGAAATATATGTGGCACAAAATTGTCATATTTTGTATATGGACACATTAAGGTCCAAGGTTTCTTTGTACAAAATATGACAATCTCGTGTCACATATATTTCGGGTTAAAAGATAAAAGATTACTTCAAAGTTTTTCTTATTCGTCAATGTCACTTGTATCCTTTGGCTTCTGGACTCCTCAAATATAAGTCATTCCACTAACCGGAAATAGTATCTGAGATCCAGCCGTTTCTTGCCCAGTTCCTTATCCACCCTGTCAGAAAGTTCAGGATGAAGCTGATTTTTTTTTTTTTTTTTTATAGTCAGAAATGATATCTAACGAGTGTCTGACATAAAATACCAAAAGTACAAGAATACAGTTAGCAAATATGTTTCTACGTTGGAAACATTTCACGGAAATTCGCTGGTTTTCTGTGTATGTATATATGTGTGATTCTGTCTGTATACGTGTGTGTCTTCTCCTCCCACCAACCATTATTTTCTCGAGACCTCGGTGAATTAGAGTGGACAGGAGACTATCGGGATCGAGGTTTTCCTCTTTTCCCTCGGTTCTTCACGTGTGTTCATATATATATGTTCACGTGTGTGTGTGTGTGTGTGTGTGTATCGAACACGCCAGTCAAATGGCCTCCTGTTAAGAAGGTCCTGGGAAAATGTGACCATTCAGTGGGCCCCAATTCTGTCCATCCCCATCAGGCAGAGTCGTTCAATGCACAGACTCACGGGACCCCAGAGACACACTCGCCACGTCCTCACGGGGCCTCGTAGCTCACAGCCCAAAAGCCTCGCGTGATGTCCAATTCTCGCACTTCAATCCACCCTTTGGCCCTTCTATTTACGTGTGGGGAGGAATCCCACCTGCTATTCTAAACGGTTTCGCCCCGATCTTCCATCCAGAGCACATCCTATCATTCTTTCTTCTTCCTCTCCTGTTTCTCTCTCTCTCTCTCTCTTTTCTTCTTTATTTCCTAGTTGTTCATTTTGTTTCTCTCCTTGTCTTTCTTCCTTTTTGTCCTTAAAACTTGGCTCTATTTTCTCCTTTTCTCTTCCTTATTTCAAGTGATGATCTCCGTCCGTAAATAAACATTTCCCGCTACAAAAGCGAACAGTACGAAAGAAAATACTAATGCATGTGATTGTGATCTTTATCAATTTCCCAAAATTTAATGGAATAATTTTCTTTGCCTTAATTTAAATTATAAATTAGTACAATGATTACGTTATGTAGTATTCCTCATTTCGTCTAATCAAATTACCAGCTGCTGTGTTTACCAAAATAGCTTGGAAAAACGAAATTTCCGCCATTTTAGAGATACAATTCTGTTTTCGCCTATAAATCAATCAAAAAGGGAATT
Source organism: Lepisma saccharinum (assembly GCA_022664845.1). Classification (NCBI taxonomy): domain Eukaryota; kingdom Metazoa; phylum Arthropoda; class Insecta; order Zygentoma; family Lepismatidae; genus Lepisma; species Lepisma saccharinum. Next base: position 2,743 of record JAGDQP010023923.1, on the reverse strand, counting down.
GTTTTCTTCTCATCACTTTTATGAGTATAATCTTTATGTCTCCACTTTTCTCAGAATGCAATTTCTAACTGTCAGCATGTTAATCAGAAGTCAGATCAGTTGTTTCATAGACTTCGTGTTATTCCTCCTTTTAAAAATCGCTGCATCTTATAGTGTAAAAATCACTATGGAGTCCTATAGTATACAAATTGACGCTAAGTCTTATAGTATAAATGCTGTGTGGTGAAGTAGTAGATTAAGAAAGTTGTAGGCATGAACCCATTATTCGATTTGTCTAAAGTCGTGACCGTAAAAAGAGGTAACTGTATTTTAAACTTCTAGACTCCAATAACAGTTCGAGGGAGTATCTAAACTCGATCCTTCAATTCGCTTCAACAAGACATCTACTAAAAAAATAATATATCAGGAAACAATTAATGGGTAGTGAACACATTTAATAGACTAAATCAAAATATTTCCATAACGATTCTGCTGTTATATTGTTTACATGACAATTAAACGTTATTTTAGAGTCAAAGATAACCCCCAAAATCATTTATTATTTCTGGTCTTGGTAAAACAGTGCTATTGACTGAGTAAGGAAACTGAATACATTTTGTCGTCTAGTAAATGTAATGGAAGTGCATTTTTTGATATTCAAGTCTAGTTTATTTCTGTGTCACCACCTATTTATACTAATTAAATTTACTTGTAATTGATAACAATCTTTAATTTATTCAACTTTAGAAAATATTTTAAGATCATCTGCATATAATAGTTTCTCAGAGTTTACTATACAATCAGGGAGGTCATTTATGAATAATAAAAATAGCAACTAGCCTAAATTTGAGCCCTGAGGTATTCCTGATGGCATTTCGAATTCCTTTGATACAAATTCTCTGTAGAGAACGGATTGTACACGGTGGTGTAAGTAAGATGAAAGAAGTTTGACTAGGTTTTCTGCAAAATTGAAGTGCTTAGGTCTGACAAGTAATATGCAATGGTCTACTCTGTCAAATGCTTTGGCAAAATCAGTATATATAACATCAACCTGACCGCCATGATCTAATATTTTAGCTATAAAATCCGTGATTATTACTAAATTTGTAGACGTTGATTTGTTCTGCATAAATCCATGCTGTGAGTTTAATATTACTGGTCTAACGTGAGTTATAATACGGTGATAGAGACAATTTTCAAAAAGTTTAGCGAACGCCGAAAGAATGGTTATTGGTCTATGATTTTCAATTTCTTTTGAATTACTGGATTTCGGTATTGGGCATACTAAAGCCTCTTTCCACTGTTGTGGAAATTTGCATATGCATAATGAAAGATTGAATATTATGTGTAACGATATTTGAATAGTTCCGCACATCCTTTCACCACATAAGAGGGCACGCCATCTGGACCATAGAAAGGTTAGGCACATGTCTATGAAAGAATGTCACCATTCCTAAAAAGATTTCAATTGTGGCGTGTTTGTGAGAGCTGGACATTCCTGAACAGCCTTTGTCTTATCTGTATTTATTGTTATGCCATTAGTACAAATGTTAAATCCTAAATAATTTATCTGATCTTTCAAGAAGGTACTTTTGTCATAGCAAACTCTAACATTAAATTTCTGAAACCTTTCTAATACTTGTACGACACGTTGATAACATTCCATTTTGTCCTGACCATGAATGAGAACATAATCTAAATAACAAATTACACCTTTTAGATCACCCAAAATATCGTCCATAATTTTTTGGAATAACTGAGCGGAATTATTCAAACCAAAGACTAATCTATTTAGCCCAAATAAACCCAAGGGGATACTAATTCCTAAATATTCTCTAGATGCATCGTCTACCTCAAGTTGTAAGTACGCACTTCTTAAATCTAACACCGTAAAAGAAGTTGCTTCAGCCAAACTATTTAAAATTTCTTCAACTTTAGGCAAGGGATTTTATCGGAGACTTTATTAAGAGTATTTTTGAAGTCCAAACACAATCTAAGTTCATTGTTTTCCTTTTTAACTACAACCAGAGGTGTGGCCTACTTACTATATTTTATTGGTTCTATTACTCCTAATTTGCGGATTTTTCCAGCTCTGCTTTAACTGGTTCACGTAAAGGTAATGGTATATCATAATACTTTCTAAATATAGGTAATGCATTAGGTTGTAATTCTATATTAACTTATTAGCCTTGTACTGGAGTTGTAATGCCATCATTAAATAGAGAATTATGCTGTTGCAAAAGATGATTTTCTAATTGTAATTGTTGTGCTTCGTTAGTTTGGTGAATAGGTTGTGTAACTCCATAGAAATCTAATAGCATATTTTTCGTCCAATTAGGCCAAATCCCATTTAACCAAGTTCGTCCTAATATCGGTGTACTCATTCTATTACTGGTGACTATCATATCGAGATTAAAAATTTTATCTTTATATTTCACCTTCATCCAAAGTGAACCTATAACATTTAAAGGTGATCGTGCTACTCCAATTAAATATTTACCAAATTTGTTTAATGGTTTATTAGAAAAAGTAGTTTTGTAACAATTTTCGTCTATAACAGAAACTGAGGCAACCGAATCTATTTGGATAAACATAAATTCACCATCACATAGTAACTGTACTGATAACATAGGGACATCTGTCATGGAACCGATGTTGTAAATCTGTTCCGTAGTAATTAGGTGAATTAGGAAAGTTTGACCCTTTGTTTCAGCTTTAATTTTATTTAAGAAAGGCGTAATTTTTATTTCAAGTGAGAAAAGCA
>JAGDQP010023922.1:0-15248 GCA_022664845.1 Lepisma saccharinum | reverse complement strand
TCTTGTGCTTTGGGCTTCCTATCCAGAGCGACCAGGAAAAGAGCATCAACGTTTTCTCAGCTCCAGTTTTTCCTCTACACGACATCTGATTTACTGCTAGTGGTTTGTACACGATAATGTTAGGTTTATCAGTAATATTTTGAACTTTAATGTCTATGGGCAATTTTCGAATCACTACTTTGACTGGTCTTTCATCTTTGATTATCCTTATCCCATACTCTTTTTTTTATCACAGTACGCCTTAATCTTATCATAATCTTCTTTGTTAAGATTCTAATATTCGATGCGCTCCTTGTTGAATTGTACTTCCGGTTTTGTTTTTAAGGTATGTGAGGGTGTCTTTCCAAAATAATAGGTATTTTGGATACCGTAAATGAATATTGAAGGTGGTTTTGTGGAGCCTGTATGAATCGCTCATTGAATGTTGTTTTGGGCTGTTCGTTTGTATTTCCGGTGTCCATGTCCTCTCCCTCCTCGGATAGAACTTCAACCTGATTAGAAATGGGAAGAATTGGATGCCTGTCGTCTGTGCTGTTGCTTTCTTAGACGTGCTCTCATTACTATCAAGAGAACGACGTCTTTTGGAGTTGCCCATAACGGTAAAGTAAGTTTCGTGCTTCTCTGCTGGCGTTGTTGGTTGTGATAGTAATGTGTCTGTTGATTTGGTTTGAGCATCTCGTACTTGCGCTCTGGTCTATACCTATCTTTGTCCAAACGTTCTTTGATGTTCGTTACCTTGGATTATGTTTGTGCCTTTGGCAAAGTAGATTTTATGTCTGCTTTAGCTGATGATTGTTTATTGGCCTTGATTGCTGTGGTGCCATCCTGAGAGTTTACCTGATACTGTTGCCTTGGTCATCGTCGAAAAGGAGTCAGCAAATTTAAAGCTCAAACTTTGGACTGAGTAATCAATGGATATTTACAAACAGATACATTTCTAAATGAAATTGGTAGTTGATAAATCGCTCCGAAGGGCGTAACCCGACGTTTCAAAAATCAGAATCACTTGGTGCTAGGATAAAGAAAAAAATCGTAAACCTTTGAGAATAGCCAAAGTTGTTATATGGAGACAATTGAAAAAAAAAAAAAACGAAAATCAATATACAAGTAAGAATTTCCAAAGTCAAAAAATATCAAGTAATTCAATGTGGATTTGCTCTCACAACTGAGAAACTAAAAGGCCCTGTTTGTTTCAATTGGCCGGCTACCAATGCCCCTTTTTTTGCTAGTTTGATCTTCTTGGTGACCAGTTCTTACTTGATCAAGACTCTGTTCCGATATATAACATAACGTAAATGCATAGTTAAACTATGACATACAACTTTATCACTTTTAAAATAATCAATTCAAATATCAAAAAGTTTCCAATTAATAACGATATAAACTATAAATTAATTAAAACTGAAAATAAGATTCATATTGAAATCATAAAGTGTTAGGCAGCTAAGATCTTAAAATCTTTTAGTGCTCCAATCTATTAATCACTATCAGCATTTTTGTAAATAGTTTGTGTTGATATCTATATTAGTCTTTATCAAGTATACCACTGTTAATTTATTTTAGAATTTTTAAAATGTTTATTTTTGTGTATATACTACGTTGCTATACAACGCCTTATATCCTTAATATTTACACTATTTCACTTTGTAACACATGAACATATTTACATTTCTTCTTCCGGTATTTGTCTTTCTTTATCATTGTCATAATAAATATAATATCACTCATATACTCATTATCACTTTTATATACACTTTATATATCAAGTCATATGGTCATATAATCACTCTGCTACATCTTATTGAATGCAGCGAGTCGAAAAATTACATGTATTTTACAAGCCAATAGAGCTAACTGTGAAATTTAGACACCTCAGAGAATATTTATAGCTATGCCTTTTAAGTTCTTGTGTAAAGAAATATTATACAGAATTTGTAAAATATAAGTCAAATTGTCATTTTCAAATGTTAACAGTCATTGAATGTTAACAGTCGGAAAACATTTTGAGGTATGAAGTAGTGTATTAGTAAGATGTACACAAATTAATATTTCGTTTCACAATAATCTTGTCCTTCCCTTTCTGACTTTTTCTACCCATTTCTTTCCGTTCGCCTTCAAAAGATAAGCATCGAAGGTGCTGAGGTATTATTAAATTTCTCACACGCTAGAGTCTGTGTATATCGCCAAACGTAAGCTAATTTTTAAGTGAATAGTATTTAAATTTGTAAGAAAAAATGAGCTAACATACACTGATGCATATTTATATTATGCTTCTAGACTGATTCAAAACCACCTTACTCGTACACCTAGTTAATTGTTCAGGCAATTACATCTGCTTCCAACCGACAACGAACTCTGAATGACAGGTATTCATATATTACAAGAAACTATCCATATTATGAGACTGCAGATAAAGGATGACAGGTTAGTATTGCGCTGATTTGTACCTGGAAAACGTAAGAAATCTTCTGAGTTACAGATAAAGTAAAGGTAATTGAAGATATAACATAATATCTTGCCCTAGTATACTGATCATAGTTATATATGCTTTTAAAAATGAACGAAGAACATTGCTCTCTTGGAGTGTTATAAGCTCTATATTTATGTGTTTTTTCTAAGCGTCCCACATATTGACAACGAAATAGGGTTGAAATGTTTAAAACAAAATGTTTTAAACATGTTTTAAACAAAGGCGATTGTTGTAAACATTTTTCAAAACATTTTGAATATTTGTTTTAAACGATGTCTTTTTAAGCAGTGTTTAAAACATGTTAATTTTATTTGTCTTCTTTGATAGTATCATATTATTTTTAAGAGTACGAAAGTGTGTGTTTTTACCAGTAAAACGTATGCAATTTGCCCTGAGTGGAAGTTAGTTTCCAAAATAAGCAGCATTATGGAGCCGCAAGCCTACAGATGGAGACATAAAATGTGTTGTTTCGATTTATTCTTTATCTTTTGACTGCTAGAAGCGGGAAATATTAATTCGCTATCAATAACATGAAAAAAGATGTTCATATTTTAATGCTTTCTTTTTTATTTATTGTTAGAAACTGCCAAGAAAACAAAACCTTCATGGGCATGTATTTGCTTCTATGATTACATTGCTCTATCTCTTTTCTTATATTTATGAGGAAAGCGACAGTAGTGAGTAACTGTGTAGATTTGATAATCATTTCTTATTCGGTTCTTGGATTTTATGCCGGGTGGTAGAATTTATTAGGTACTCTTAGTGTTGTTCTAACACTTCCGTTAAAAAAAAAAAGACAATCTGTATATAATGTTGTATCTTTGTGTTGCGTTGTTCGGTTTATTACTGTAAAGAATCTTTGCTCCAGCTAAAACTTCAATCTCAGGGTTCTAATACTGAATTCTCTTTGGATTCGGATGAAAAGACAGCGTCGTTGATGTAGAAAGCAGTATCTTCAATTATCTCGGGCACTGCTCCAAATCAATACTTAAAAGCAAGCATTGTGGAGACTACTGTTAATCAGGACAATTAACATTTAAACAAAATAGCCAAGACCTTTTCTTTCTTTCTTTTATGTATTTTATGGTATTTGAGATTTGCATTAATCTCATTTAGCCAATAAAAGTATCTTCTGAGTCGTATTCTTGTTATGTTGAATTGTGGAGAGAGTTTTAATGCCTAGTTCTTTGCCTCTGTTCCAATTTAGCCAATTTACTCTTGATGCAATTCGTATTAGTATTTATTACAATATTTATTGAAATTGAAGAGTTTAGATGAGTTCAGTTAGTAGTGAAAGTTTTAATAACAAAATAATGAAAGAGATGTAATCATAAAGAAATTTTATTTTTCCTGAATAAATTAAGTAAAATGTATCCTATTTTGGGAGATGGATTATTCAATAAAAATTCTATACGAAGTGGTAAAGTTTGATAAATTTTACATAATGTGTTAAATAATTGTCAATTTATGATTAAACCAAATTCCGAGATATTTTGTTTCTTCTGTAATTTCTATGTTGGTAAGCCGATTTATGTTGTAAATTTAACGGAATGTTATTTTTGGTAAATAGGATTATTTTTTATTTTTCATTTGAAATGTCTAAATTTTTTTGTTGTATTTCTTTTTGAATTTTTTTTGTATTTGTCGTTCGAAATGTCGAAAATTCATTGCCTTGTGATTGGGAGGATGATAGATTAGAATGATGTCATCCGCATAAATTATTCATTCACTATTCTCTATGTGTAGGAGGACTAAATCTATAAGATATATGGCAAAAATGAATGCACTGATAGATGATCCCTGAGCAGTCCCGTGATATAAAGTGTAATTTTTGCTAAAGTTGGAGCCGAATAAAATTTTAATAGATCTGGATTTCAAAAGTTTCCATATGATCAGAGTGATGTTATAAGGTATTTTTAATCGTTGTAAAATTTCGGTTAGTGTTTCAATTTTTACATTGGCGTACGCCCCTTCTACGTCTAAGAAGGCTGTGTAGATTGACTGTTTATTCAGGAATGCATTTTGTACTGCTAATCATAGGGTTTTGAGACCTATTTGGGTAGAGTAATTTTTTCGAAATCTTATAATATTTTTTGGTTCACTATAGCTCGCCAACTTCAATTCAGCTTTGTATTAATTTTCTGACATAAACTGCCTTTTACATTTAAAACCCTCTCTAATAATAATATTTAACTATATTTCTCATCATTAACACAAACAATTAACATGTGTAATATTCTTTTCCGTAATATCTATTGCATTTAAGGACATCATTTTCCCGTAACTATAAACTAACCCTTTACCATGCATAAAAATCTGATTTCTTATTGGCTACTACAATAGATTAATTAATTGAATCAAGATAATCTTTTTCTAACAAATAGATCAAAATATTAAAACCAACAATCGATTTTTCGCTTGTATTAAAACATTATAATTTCCACCAATCTTTATGCAATATTCAAGCAATACTATTCACCGTACCATATCAAGATATTCCGGGTTGCTAAGTTCTCAGGGTTGCCAACTTTAAAAAATATATATTTTAAAACAATCTTCCATATCGTATCTGCCTCAAACTTAGCTTAAACACAATTCAATACAGTAGAAGAAAGTTTTTCGAGTCCTCGACCTCAAACAGCCCAGTCATCTGTGTTGCTAACCTATTTTAAAATTCAACTTATAGAAATTCCTTTAATAATACAAATCTACACGTGTGCATTGATTTATACTAAATTGATATACATGTTCATTAGGTACTGAGATAGGTCATACAGGCACTCCAGGCACCGTAGTTTGTCAGGGTTGCCAACCGATTAAAATATCTACATTTAATATTTGTTACCGTTGGACGTATGCGATTTGATTTACACGTAATTTGACATGTGTATTAGGTACTGGGACAGTTCATGTGGGTACTTCCGACGCCGCTGTTGTCACTGCTGCCAATCAATTTCAGAAAATAGAATGTTTTATTGCTTCCATATCGTTGAACGTGTTAGGACCAGATTTTGTATTTACGTACTGGGACGCGTCATAGAGGTACTTCATGTCCCACAGATGACAGTGTGGCTAATCAATTTAAAAAATAAATATTTGCTACTTCCATTCAGTTCGACGTATCCGTTCCAAGCGTTGAGTATACATATTCGACACAATCGGAACATACTGTGGTTGTTCTCTATACCCAAGCACCCTAGTGTCAACATTACCACCCTATTTTAAAATTTAGTTTTTCAAATGGCCCCTATACTGTTAAGTACCGATAGCTATTCCTATACTTTTAAAAAGCGCGTGGGGAGCCGCGGGACGTACCTACCTTATGATATGCTTTGAAATAATACTTGTTAGTCCTCTGTTGCAACACACTCATTAGAAGAAACCTATATGGAATAGTAGTCATTATGCATTTATACATCTCTTGAAATATGCATATAAGATAAAATATTTTTTGTTACACTGTCTCTATCTGTTACACTGTCTCTCGCCCCCATATATTTTTATAGTATATGGGGGCGAGGCTTGGAGTCCGGGGCATGGTAGAGCACTGCCACCGAGCTTTTATATTAAAACACAATGTTCTAGTAAACGCAAATATATATCTCTGTCCTTGAATAGGAGCAGGCTATTTCCCGGGATTTTGAGCTAAAGATAATTGATATTGGCGGTCGGTAATTATGATCAAAGATATATATCTTCCTCGAATAGTACCGTAATTAGAAATTGGCGTATTGTATATACGGGATGAGAGCATATTTCGCTAAGAATTAATAGCTTTCAGCCTACAGTAAAGATGTTTTCAAAGTTGTATTTATCTCTAGGAACATAAATTCCTATAATTCAAAATTATTTCTTCAATTCCCTGGAGGTTTATTAGTATTTTAGTACAAAATGTACCAAATAACTTCTGTCCATATGTTCTTAGTTCCCTGATCTTTGTCAGGGTGAAGATATAGGAAGTATAGCATTGTGGCAATAAATGCTTAAATGATCACATCATTTGCCTCGTAACGCTGCAGGAAAACAAAGTAATTGTAAATTGGGATGAATGTGTGAAAGCTTAAATCCAGTTCTGCTGATTACATTGAATCTGCAGCGTAGTGCATTAAATACTTTGTAAATAACAACGTTAAAAAACATGAAAATGAACTGAAAAAAATAAAAATAAAAAAAAACTTCACAGAAAATAAAACTTTCTTTACAACACTATGTACTCTGCTTCTTTGCTGCCCCTTTATAGACTCATTATCAGTGTGTTGCACAGGAATGGAAAAAGGATTTAATCTGGACACTCTTTATTAAAGTTAATCCTTCCGAAAACAACCGTAAAAGCCAAATGTAGATTGTGTAGAAAGGAAATGGAGGTCTTGTTGCTCGTACGAGAGAACATTTGAAGAAGTGGAATTCAAATCCCGGCCAGGATACTGGAGAATTTTCCTTCATTATTCCCCTGGCAGGCGCTCTGAGATATACTCAGCCTCCTATCAAATTGGGTACCACAGTGCCCTTGGTATTCCCGGGGATTTTATGAGGTAAAGGCAGCCGAGCGTGGGACTGACCACCCCACCTCACTTCGTGCCGTTGGTTGAGAATATGTGGATCGCTACTTCCTCATTCCCCATGCTCCGTTTAGAGCGCGTGCGCTTTGCACAGGGTACCTTTACCGTTTATATAATAAATAGCTTTGTCATTGAATTTTAATAAATAGCAAAATTCATCAAATTTAGTAAAATAAAATCTACAATTTCTAGTACAGTATGTGGCAAATCAAACAGTACTGAAATGTGCGCACGTATAGCGCGAGTGCGCGTTGTGTGAACAGCTCGTGATGCCGTGTGTGTTTCTTAGTTGCGTTGATAGTAACCCATAATGCAATTACCATGGCCATAATGGTCCTCACAACAGAGCAGAAGTTGTGTATCATGGAGCATTATTTCCGGTCATATGGAATGGGGCGATCTCGTACCCTTCCCGTTCCCCGGATCTCACGTCTTTCGATGACTACGTATGGAACATGCTTAAAGAATCCGTTTTCCGGTCGGAGAATCCGTTTTCCTAGAAGTGCTTCTGAAAGAAACAGGCATGTTTTCCTTTCGTTGCCAGCGCAGGATATTCATGAACACTGAGTGAGACGTGAGAGTGGACATTTTGAACACTTGCTGTACCGATGAACTTAAATGTGTGTGATGTGATACGTGTTGCCTTTGTCACTTGGCATATTCTATTGGCCTATTTTGATTTCGAAGCATGGTTGAAATTTCAGTACTTTTTTTTTTGCCGCATACTGTAAATGCTTATGAGATGGAGTACCTATCATAACACCTATCATTTTTTTTTTTTAGAAAATGTTTAAAACGTTTTGAACGTCTTAAATGTTTTAAACACGGTTTTTTGCAATCTGTAAAAACGTGTTTAAAACAAAAAAAAATTAAAAATCTCGTTTTAAACATGTGTTTTTCTTCTAAAAAGAACATGCTTTTTCAACCCTGCAATGAAATAGAATTTTCCATGCTTAATGACAAAGAAGCTGGCAGTGAGGAGCAAGATTCGGGAAAGCATAAAGAAATATGTAATTTCTTTTGAACAGGAGATTTTTACCTACTACAATTGTACACTTTCGCCACTGATATTTTCTCCTAGCGCTACTTTTATGAACGTTGATTGTACCTTACGTTTTTTTTTTTTAATATATGTTAACTTGAGGCTTTAGTAACTACGAAATTCTGTCAACAAAAATTGTGTTTTAGATCTTTTCTCAGATTTGACTGGAACGTCTGCTGTAATATCAACATTATCTAATCCCTTATCTTAAGGTAGTTACAAACTCGCTACACATTCTAATAATTTTATTTATTTATTTAAAGAAAAAGGCGGCACAAGTAAACCCCATCGTCACGTTTGCTATGAAATTTAAAACTGGCAAATTAACGTTTTAATGTAAATTTCACTTCTTCGAAATGCTTTTTCGAACGTCGTTAAAGCTTCCGGTAAAAAGAAACTCCATTTTACTTATGTTGTATTTAAAAAATAGTAATGAATTTAAGGAATCGAAAGTTATGTAACCCTATTTCTTATTGTAGAAACTTAAACGTATAACATTTCGACCAAGTAACTGAGTAGAACTAGCAATCGGTAACGAACCCAGCTTCCGCCTATTCTGACTTAGATTTTTCCCGGGTTTTTCCTGAGTCATCTTCCTCTTCCTCACCCTATTCCGGCCTGTACCGGAGGTCTAACTTCCGTATAATTTCCACAACCAAATACGAAAAGTCTCTTAAAATAGCAGAATAAATCCACAGTATAAAATTGCTTTAAGTTCAAGTTTTTGAAAAGTTCACAATGCTTACTTATTCTTACTCTATGGCTTACGGAACTGGCAAGTTCATCACCGCAGTAACAAAGGTTCTCGACAGTATTCTATCCTGAGCAAAATCAAGCCAATTTTCATCACGGACACCTGCTTCTCGAAGATCCCTTCTAATATTATCCTCCCAACGTCGTCTCGGTCTTCCAACGGTCTCTTTCCCTCGGGTTTACCAGCCACGATGGAATATAATCTTCGTTTTTCTCCCATCCGAGCTACATGACCTTAGTCATCGCAATTTCATTATTCTTACATCAGGTGAGTCGTAAAGTTCTTAACTACGTAGTCTCCTATATTTTCCCAGTTATCTCGTCCCGTTTCGGCCCGCATATCTTTCTCAAGATCTTATTTTCAAACCCACGTAATTTATGTTCATCTGCTGTGCTAGCGTCGTACTCCAACTTTCGTAACCATAAACTAACCGGCAGAATAATAGTTCTGTATATTTTCAATTGCGACTTTGTTGAATTAATCGCGAAGTTAGGAGTTCCTGGACTGAGTAGAAATATGTGTTGGCTGAGGCTAAGTGATTTTTTATTTTCTTCGTGACCTCGTTTTTGCTTGTTCACAATACGTGATACTAATATGTAAATTTTACTGTTCAATAAAGTGATTGCTTCGGTCACAACGTTAGTCTTCGGAAACTCTTGTTACAACAAAATTAAAGGTAACATATATCTAAAATATGCCATTTTGTAGACTAATGTATAAGCAAACAAGGAGGAAAGTAGTAATTTTTAATACGCATTTTTCTTCATTCAAAACCTGGAGGAAAGAATTAGTTTTTAATACGCAGTTTTTTTATATATTTTTTTCATTCAAAACCTGGTATGAAGGAGCAGGAGCGCAAGATGATTAAAGCAAATTCAGTCATGTTAGTCTCGTGTTCTCTTTTCCCTTGTTCCTAGTTGGAAATCACGTCTTACTCAAACATAGATTTTATGAGTTTATGGTGTGTTACCTTTTTGTAAGAACAAAGTGTGATATAATATTTATATACATTTATCCGTTTATCATTTATGTTCTGTAATTTGTATAACCTATTTATTCATATTTTATGTGTAGTTTACAGGAGTAATATAACACTCTTTCTCACTTATCAATCACAGTCTTCGTAGAAAGTACGGAATTGCATGTTGGGTATGAACTTCCAACAACAATTAACTCATCCTCTTCTCGATGTAAAAACTTTAGTAAACTTTATTTTGTATGGGCCAGTCTAGTAACTTTTGACTTCTGCCTGTCACGATTTGGCCTGTAGATCTAGTTAAAATCCACGAACATTCATGCTCAGGTGGGATTCGAATCTGCGACCTTCGAGTCGCTGTCCTAACGCCTTATACTGCGCTTCTACCTAGTCTGCTCTACCCGATGTGTATCTGTTCTAAACATACATTTTAAGATGCACTTACTGTTCCAAACTAGTATGCCATGTATTTTCTATGATGATTGTAAGTTGTATCGTTCTCATTCCAGAGCGCAGTGAAGAATACCTTTTGTCCTGTAACAGATACTTCGTATCTTCAGGAAGAGAAAAACCAGCATTGTTTCTGGGACCTGGATCCTTGGTTTTGAAACTAAGATTATTAAGAAAGCGTTCCCGTTGCGGAAGCAAAGTCTCGGTCAGAAATTAAGCACCTTGAACAAACATTCCCATGTTCTTTCATTTAAGGTAATTTTTTTGTCATTATCTATTAACAGTCTCTTATGTTATGTTAATTATTATCTTAGTGGATAACTTTTAGTAACGTAGAGACATTTATAATTAAAATTTTCTTCCACTTGCTGAATTTCGCCTGTTAATATCAGTTTAAAGGTCACATTTTCGCGACAATAGTGAGCTGAAGGAACTACTTTGTTACAAGATTAGTTTCATCCAGAGGTAGTACTCATGCCATTTGGTGCTTTGAATCGTAATGGCAGCTTGATAACGATCTAGGATCTTCCTTAGGTTGGATCATTTTATCGAACTGAACTTGTACTTCGAAGTAAGTTTCAACCCTGGTTAAGCCTAACAATAGCCTACATTAAGTTGAGTTTGGCATTAATCCTATTTTTTGACAGCGTAGAGCAATTTAAAATATTAATTTAATGTAGTATATTTCAGTAACTGAAATTGAGATTTATGAACACTGTTTCTAGATATTAAAAAGCCTTTGATATTATAAGAAGAGGCGTAAGTTTAGCACCTTCAGAATATTCAAGGATATATGACAATATTGTTAAAAGTAGAAGAGAATGCTACGAATAAATTGAAAACTCAAGTCGAGGCATTTGAAGTTGACCTGATCTGTCCTCTAGATTTAATTGTCATATTCGGATTCTGAAATTAGGTAATTTCAGAAAATATATAGGTAACGTGGATGTTCCCTCACTAATTCGGTATTCGTGTTTGCTGTTATTGATATTTTGTTATTGTTTTGTTGGTGTTATTTTAACCAGTAGTGCTCTTTTTATTGTTGTTATATTTGATCGATGTATTTACTGATTTTATTGTCCCTTGTAATTTATATCTCTTCGTTGCGATGAAATAAATCAAATTCAATACTATATGTCTGTGACTGTCAAACATGTACATAATTTGCACTAATGGATGTTGAATATGTCAAAACTAAATATCTCATGAGTTAAGAATATTAGCATTATAATAAAAAAATATTTTACACGCATTTTTTTTAGACCTTTAATATTGTTAGTTTTATTTTGTGATGAAGTTTACAAATCGCCAACATTGACACAAGTTACTTGATAGCTGAAGCTTACTGTGAACGAGTAGGCTGGAAGAGTGGATCAATCTTCAGTTGATTCCCACTCGCATGTTGGTTGTCAATAATAACTGAACGAAAATCCTCAAAATTTTCATAATATGCTAGCACTTCCAGGTGTGAAGATTTTCCTAAATTGAGACTGAAGCTGCACAAGTGCGGCTTACCTACCGCTTCCACCATCTATCGTCAACCTCATTGAATTACTTACTGGATGGCAGTCATGTTACAGCCGTTAATGTTTTGAAAACATAATAATAATAAAACATACATTTAGGACTTCATTTGTAGGCGAAAAATAAAGTGAAATTTTGTCCATAAAATCGAGGTCTGTTAAATCGGTGGTTTAGTGTGTACTCAATATGGATTTAAAATGAACGTTTAACATATTGTGCTTGTCACTTTTATTAACTGGGCGCTGCCGAATTGTGTAACTTTCCAACTGTGGAAAAAAGATCTACTGGCCATTTTCTGTAAAGCTGAGTGTACCTTGAAATATCTTTATGTAGCTTGGCTACATAATCGAAGCCCACGGCCACACACACTTCCGCCACACATGGACTCTTCGCTCCAAGGCATTGAGATAGAACCATAGGTCTTAAGGGGCACAGTAGTTATGGTCGCTGACTTACATTAAGCGCTAGGGAGACGGTGATCCCATCTAACTCAAAAGCTAACCATCTTGACTGAGGTTTTCCAGGGCTTTCCTCACTTCTCCAGACAAATACCGGAATGGTATCTAGAATGTAAGTTCTATTCTTCTTTGTCGCCGTATCGTAAGAGAGCTCTTCGAGGGGCGCAATCCATCTAATGTATAACGGTTTTTTTTCCTATCCAGCTCAGAAATCAAATCAAATTAATAAATAATGGTTATTCTTTAGGTGTTTTTTCAGTTTGAGTAACAGGGGGAAATAAAGTCTAGACTGTAAGGTACATCCAGTCAGATACAGTGAATTCAAACTTGTGGATTCTTTGGTGTGTTGTTTTTATGTAAGGCCTCTCACATTGTCATTTGTATCCGTGTATGCCCTTACTGAACGAACACATGTCAATTATGAAGTTAACTTTTGCCAACTTATCACAAGGAGTTGACGCTGTTTCACTTCTGTAGAAATTTCTTATGAATTCGCAGTTCTTAAACATATTTTTACTGATTCTATTGTTACTGCTCTTACCCACCTTCACATCTACACATTATATATTTGCATCCGGCGGATGTGCAATTAAAGCACCATGCTCTAGTCCAATCACTAACGGTGGAAGTTATTTTGTTAATCGAGATTCATAATACAACTTCCACCGTTAGGGATTGGATTAGAGCACGGTGCTTTAATTGCACATCCGTGTAGGCTGCCGGTTCACTTGCAGCTAGGACGCCTTGGCATTGTTGCAACAAAACACCTCTTGGTGGTGTTATTGAGGAAGAAAATCTTAGGTGCTTATTTTGTTTCGTTGTATTATCCGTTCTCGAGGTATATTGTTAAAAATATTACTTAACACCTATCTACGTACTTTGTTTTCAGTTGAGCAATATAAAATACCCACCAACGTAAGCAGTGGACTTTACATTTATGGATTTATGTTTAATTTGCTTCTGAAATAGTGTTTATGAAACTGAATTTGAGAAAGGAACAAAATTGGTTTTTACGTAAGACTTGTAAAAATATACAAAAACTGAAATTATCTCTGTCCTTTAATAATGTAAGAACAAGTAGATTTTAAGGGAAAATTTTGCACATAAGTGAGATATTCGCTTGATGAAACGCAAAGCATTTAGCGAAACGTCGTGAAAGGTAACAAACAGCCGTATTATTTACGTTGTTATCCTGAAGCTTTTTTAATGGCCAAAATATGTGATGACATATAAAGAGCCCATGACCCTTGGGGAAAGGTGAACCGATGGTAATTTATTCTTGTAATCCATCGGACCTATAGGCTTGGCTTGCCTCCTGGGACCTATAGTTTAAAGTAGATTTGTGAAGAACTACGTTCTATTGAAACTGGATCTCGTAAGTGATAATTGCCGACTTGGTAGCAGTGTGGCTTGGGACGCAAAGCCAGTGACTCGGAAGATCCCTGGTCAGAATCCCGGCTGGGACATAGATGTGAATTTTAACAAGCATTGCATTTATAATCGTGACGGACCGAAGTCAAAGTTACTAGAAATGGCCCATACAAAATAAAGTTTAAATTTTTCGGAAGCGACATGCAAAACCGTTTATCCACTGGGAATACCCAAAAGAAAAATAAACTTCATAAAATAATTAGATTTTGCCCAAATGTCCCTTGGTTTTCAACGATGTTAAAGCAGAGGTTTGTGTCTATTTATATATTTCTATTTCTAAGATCTGCTCTAATGTAATGAGATTAGGTTGTTTTTTATTTTGGGTTCACATAATTTGGATAAAGCGAATATTAAAAACGAAGACAGGAGTAGTGCTTCTAAAGCTAGAACTACCAAACAAAAGAAGAACTTGAACGAACTGAAAGAAGTACATGCAGTACAAACAAAAGATGAAAATAAAGTAATGTGTGATGTCTGTGATAAAACTTTTGATGGGAACTTACAATTGACTGTTCATTTTGTGCCCGTTCCTAAGCACCTCGATTGTCAGTATTGCCAACCTATTTTATAAAAATTAATGTTTGTGTGCCTTTTCTTATATAAATCTACACGTGTCTATTGATTTGCACGAAATTTAGCATAGATGTGAATTAGGTACTGGGACGGGTCATAGAGGTAGTCCGGGTCGCGTATTGCTGCCTAGTTCAATGCTGCCAATCTATATAAAAAAAATGTTTTTCAAATTGTTTCCACACGGTTGGCTCACTGAACCTTCAGATGCTGTCAAGGGGTCCTCGGAGACTTCGCGATTGCTAGTATAATCGCGGCGCTCACTTACTTTAAATCTATGTCCAGTATAGGCTTGGTATTGTTAGATTATGCAACTTGGAAAGTGTACCTGACGGCCATTTGCCACGAATTTGTGTGTACTATCTTTCAATAAAGTAAATCGCACTTACTGGTGGTGCTGGAATAACATTTTCCAACTGTGAAAACATCTTACAGTACATATCACATATTACTGGAACTACTTGCTCAAGGGAATCACTTTGATACGAATTGTACCCTGACAGCACTCAGATTTGTTTTCGTCATGCTCATTTTCGGCATCTTACATAATTAATTGGAAAAGTTTAGATTAGAATAGGTTGTTTTTTTTTTAGTTTTTTTCGTTCTGCGCGAAATTACGTTATGCAAGTCGCTCGTCACATTACACTTTCAATCATTCACAAATTCTATTCGATGAAATAATAATCGAAGGAAACAAGCTCAATATGTAAAAAAAATACTTGGAAATTGTGATAAGGGACTGTGTATCTCTATAAGAGAGAGAGAGAGAAAGAAAGAAGAGAGAGAGAGAGACTCTCTCTCTGTTTTCCGCGTAGCTCTGTCTCACGCTACTCTTAAACACAGAGGAGACAAACTCTGTAGTTCTCCATATCCATTGTCCCCGATGGGTGAGTGGTATCGTTCTTTACTTTGTTACCAAGGGTTCTCGGATTCGATATTAGGTGTGGATATAATTAATTAGAAGCTCACGTTAAACAGTTAGTTCCGTCATTAGAACGTCCTTAATCCGATGAA
>JAGDQP010023921.1:3636-28573 GCA_022664845.1 Lepisma saccharinum | reverse complement strand
GATTTGTGAACCTGTGACAGATTCTGTTCATCAACATTCACGTCCGACGCCATCTAAAATAATTCCAAGCAGTGTGCTTGGTTTTCACAACACTCATTCAGTGAATATCAATGTTACTCTTTATCTTACCCTCCCGGACCCCTTGAAACCCATCCATGGATCCCAGGTTAAGAACCCCTGTCCTACGTATCTGCATAGCAAATCTTCGCCACAAGCTTCATCCTCTTCCTAACACATGAGGCGTTGAGAATAGCAATAGTGTATGCGTCGTCTCATTTTCTTATGTTTTTTTTTCTTGCAGCGCATTCCTTACACTGTCCTCTATCATCAAGTGTCACTGGTTCATTCGCCTTCCAAGTGGGTAAAAACATCGACCCTTGCAAAGCAAAGAGATCAACTATATTCCATTCGCGTTAACTTTACACAAGAAATTAGTGCAAGGCCAATATTGTATTTATTATCCTGGATTCTTTATATGTATTCCAGTTTTCTCCGATTGAGTTTGTACTACTCATGTGTGGGTGTAGTGCGAAAACAGTGCTTACAATACGTGGTATTCAAGATATAATTAGCCTTGTACTAAATATGGTGCAAAGTTGGCGCGAACAAACAAGTCTAAAAGCGTTCTACTAGAAAGAGTATTTTAGCGCATATGCCACTGTAATAGCGCAAAAACCTCATACAAACAATGAACAGAGCACTTGAGTTGATTTACAACATTGTGCGCTATATTTCTGAGCATTGACAACATGTTTTGGAATAAACTTCATGTTCCGATTTCAATTCATTTGGGATGTTCCGTAATTTTGAATAAACGAGCATGCAATTTCACAAGATTACATTCTATTATATGTTGATCAGGTAACTATGACCCAAGGTAGTCACATAGCTAAGGAATTATTTTCCTCAGCGAACTTTCTTCCGGTGAAACGATAGTGCGAGGTAACGGCTAATACCTCAGTCTGTGTAAACCTAGGTATATCCCCAATACCAATCCCAAATCTACGGCCGTAACCACTAGACGAGATGTATGCATGCAGTGAGAAAACGTAAGTATCAAATACATGAAAACAAGTGTTTCATGTTTAAATAATATTTCGAGACTACACGTTGTAACATTGCTTCGTACGTATGAGATAGTGACGCAATATAAATCACCAAGGCTGTGTGTCTACTGCATTCCGTATATCAAACGTAACCAGTTATAAGGTAACATCCAACCAGGTCATACCGAAATCTACCTTCAAATATTTTTTCACGTGTAGTTTACACCAAATTAACATTCCACGCAAAATATTGCGTGCTGGTTTAAAGTACAAGTGTTCGAAAAAATATCGTAAAAAATAAATATGTTTGTAGTAGATGTACGAATCAGATTGGATACATTACTAGCTAAGCCTTCTCTAAGAGAGAAACAAACATATCGAAGGTAAAATAGCTTCTATCTGAAGGTTGAGTTGCAATGTGTAGTGGCCACACAAGAATTATGTTATACCTGTGTAGATGCTTACATGGTCTCCTAAGTAAGAGAACATACAGGCATTCGATCAGGCTGCAGTATATTTCAGCCTCTTGGGATAAACATGAATATTACCAAGTGATGATTGATGCATACTACATAACTATAAGAAGAACACAGCTAGGAACATATCATCTCAGTTAGAAAATAGTATAAAATAATCATTCAACATTAAATGTAGTAATTCAAAATATTATTTTAGTTAGAATCAATTCAAGTTGCAACAACGTAATAGTGCTCGTTCTATAATTCACAAACTTTCATATGAAATGCTATTACCCATTTCACAGTGCATGTAACACATGTATCATACGGACATACCGTAACATACATTATGTGAGTACCATGCAGCTTGTATGAATATATCATATGTACAACAAGATAATACAGTACCTTTAGTAATATTCTAATGCATCATGGTTATTTGATTGCACCTTTAGCGAAGTGTAGCAACCAACTTTGTTGCTATGACAACCAAGTAGCACAAAGTAAATACGGACCTTATTTCTGTCCGATCTTCTAATGTTATACGTACGTAATGAAACTTGCAAGTCCGATGTAAAAGTGTTGGTTGATATATTAGTCAGCAGAATTTTAGTTTATTTCTAAGGCAACTTTGACTTAGTCCAATTAGTCAGTAGACTGCATCACTTCTGCCAGCATTGTTCCAAATCACTTTCTCGAATGAAAACTTAATTATCTTTATAATAACTGCAAACAGTGAATGGAACATATGGTATCTATTATACGGATGTATGTATGATACAACAGGATATGTTGTGGGTGTGTTACCGTATTTGGAACATGCGTACGAATTGTGAAGGTACTACACTACTCAGCCGTAGTGTATGGAGTCATACTTTTCCTGATGTCGCATCCTTAACAGGATGTAGCAAACTTATAACGTATACAACGACATCGCAATGGCATTTCTGCAATGTTCCACATGTCCATAATGTAACAACAAATCACATGTTTCCGTCTCCTTATACAGCGCATTACGAAACATAGATCATACGTATTTAATTTGTAAGGATATATGTATTGTCCCTATAATTTTGTTTTAGAATTCCTTCAGAATTCTATCTCACAATGACAGAAGCATTCATAAGTTATGTAAAGTTACTAACAGTCCTTTTTCGTAATCTTGTTTCAGGACGGATTGTTCATTATTCAATCCTGAAGTAAAAATGAGAGATTCCATTTTGAAATTAAAGAGAGAACGTTAAGTAGTTCACTGACGTATATTACTTAAACCAGTTCACTGTGAACAACACAGGACGTGTGAAATTATACAAATATACAGTAGTTGAGTTTTCTGTGGCTTGAAGGACAAATACTATAAATAAATACTTTGTAGCTTGTCTGATAACTTAACATTATAAATAAAGGTTATAAATAAGTTGTTAATGGACATATATCTGTGATTCTATCCCGTTTTGCCGAATACCCTTTCGCCGAACGACCTTACAGCTATTTAGATCAAAACTCTTATCAGATCTTGATTTCTGCGAAGGGGATATCCCATTTGGCCGAATCCCCTTTCGCCGAACATGGAGTTAGGGAAACCTTGACCTGTTTGAGGCATTATACCTTGAGAGTCAGGGAAAGAGTTTCCTAGACTGGTTACAATGGATTCAATTTCAGCCCATCGGAGATAATTCTAGATTTTGAGAACGCAGCAATGAACGCTCTTCGTAGTATCTCAAACAGCGTGATACGTGGCTGTTTATTTCATTATACTCAGTGTACTTGGAGGAAAGTGCAAGAGTTAGGATTATCTACTGCGTACGAGAAAGAACAGGAGGTGAGGAGGCCAAGGAAACAAAAGGCGAAGTATAGGCTGCTGAATGAGAGGATTCAAACTCTTAAACAGAGACTAGTGTCTCGAGAGAGAGAGAGAGAGAGATCTTTACGAATACATAGATACAGTATCATATTATTTCATCTAGGTACGTAACATTTGAATTTTCTTAATGAAACTAATACTGATAGGGATGTATGATTCAGTGTGCGAATGATCGCGTACCTTATATTTAATTCTACTCCATTTATAAATCGTGCTGTATAGTATTCTTGTATTTATTTTTTTCATTTCCATGTATCTTGGACGCCAATGTAGATAGTTTAAAATAACTTGATTGTTGACATCCATTATTAAGAAATTGCTAACCACTGATCTGTCATTCTTGCAGAAAGGTCTGATGCAAGTCGTCTTGTCTCTGTTCCTCTTATCATTTCTATATTGGTGGTGCACTGCAGCGATTTAGAGTAGTTGATGAGGTATTTCTTGATAAACCTGCTTAAAATAACAGGAAAGTCATAGTAACCACTGGGTAGAATTGAATACATTTTCTGTAAATACAATAAGCTCTTGATAAGAACATTCATCACAAGAGAAATGATAACCTTGAATTTTTGTTTTCTCTTATGAAATTGTAGATTCTCTTTTTTCTTAACGCTTTAATCACTTCGTTAAGTTCCCTTTCAAATGTACTTTTTTATTATTATTATTATTAATTTTGGGAACTGTATAGATGACACAAAAGTCACCTGCGTAAGCTAACACCGTGAAGTCAGAAGAATTCAACGTCAAAATATCTACCGTTTATATCAAGAAAAGTAATGGACTTAAAGTAGATTCCTGCGGAAGATTTTGATGGATACCATGATTAATAGTATGCATAACTTATATATAAATTTTGTTTATTATATGGTAGTTTGAATTGCATTACAATGTTAGCCAATTTACCTATATTTACATTATCATATCCGCCGAAAATATCAAAATAAGCCACCATCACTTGTTCATGGTATGGTCGTCAGCGCCTCCCTAAAATCCTGCATATCCCGTATCAAAGAAAGGATATGGCTGAGGACAATGCATGATAACATTTGTATGTATTAGAAAGTACACATTACTGATAATAAAAAGGAGGTTATTTAGAGTATTATTACTTATCGCCGTTGTGCACGAAATTCTTTCAATCCGTCAAAGAAACTCTTTCCCTGACTCTCAGGGAATAATCCCTCAAACAGGTCAAGGTTTCCCTAACTCCATGTTCGACGAAAGGGGATTCGGCCAAACGGGATATCCCTCTTCGCCGAAATCAAGTTCTGATAAAGAGATTTGATCTAAATAGCTGTAAGGTCGTTCGGCGAATGGGGATTCGGCAAAACGGGACGAGATCATATCTGTCTCCAAACCATAGGAGGTCATATGAGTAAATCGACAGTTATTTGTACTTACATTGCCTTTTCTCCCAGAACATTCTTACGATAAAGTGTAGCAAGTATGTACTCTTATTAAATTCATATGGAAAGGTGGGAGGAAAGCTTCACTTCTACTAGCAAAAGCACCGCTTCTTTTCAACATTTGCAGCGTTTAGTGGGGCAAAGGGCGTAATGGCATTTATAACAATATTTGAAAAGAAGTGCTGCTGTAAAATATCCTTAATGCAAAGTGAATACATTTTACTTAAAAAAGCACACATTATTTCTAACATTGCATTGTTAGGATTTTCTTTTATATAAAAAATAATCAATTAGATAAAACACACAACTGACCTTATAATTTACACCCTTTAGTTATATAATGCTTTAATTTGATTTAGTATAACAGAGTAAAAGATAACACGTTTTTATTCATATATGTGAACAGAGGACCTGATTAATAAATATTTAGATTTGGTAACAGTAACATTTTGCTAAACACTAAACATGAAATATAAGAGTTTTAAGAACTAGTTAATGTAAATATTACCAGAAACTGTTACTGTATTTATAGATACAAAGAAAATGATTTTGGCTTCATTTTTCTACTGTAATATGAGATGACATGTTTGAGGTAACAGAATGGAATTTTTGTATCAAAGCTGAAACTGGTTACCGGGTCAAGTTTTTGACCGGATCACTAGGTCAAATCGGTTATTCCGATCAAGTTTTGGTCCGAGTCATCGGGTCTCTGGCTAGGACCCAGCTTGACCCGCGAGGCAAAGTAGGGGTTTTAGTTCTTATTATATAATGTTGTATCTCAACAGTGTTTCTCTCAGAGGCTACCGGGAACAGGGGTGTTACCCACCATTTGAATTTTGAATTTATTTTAAGGCCTGTAGGCAACTATGGCTCTAGACTATTTCTGCAACAACCATTTCTAGAGTTCTAACCGTATTGACTTTTTTTCTTCTTTGTTCATTGTTGAAATTACTTTATTCTTGGTGTGAATTTCCAAACGTATAACAATGTAGCTCTTTCAACAATGAACAAAAAATGCACGGATAGTTATGAACTTTCTTCCCTGCGATTGGCACCCATTCTCTATTTGGATTTTTTTTTTTAAATTAGAAAGTCTTAGTTATAATTCTAGTTTTGTCTCGAATGACTAATGGGCTTGTTTTCTAGACAGTTTCTAATAAAAACGACTGATAATTGCTGCACCAAGAACACATTGTAAGGGAGAGGGGAAGGCTTTTGAATAAGTATTTCAGTAGTGTTTCTTTGATAAAATCAGGAAGTTCTGATAAGATATCAAATTAGAAAATTATCAATGTGGCTTTCACGAGTGACAAATTACCTGTACAAGAAGGAAGAAATATTTAGAGAGAACACCCACTGCTGTCAGAATATGTAAGTGAGATATACTTGAAGCACTTGATCAAGTTTTTAGGATGGATGGATGGGTTCTCTTCAACTCAAAATTGTTTATTATCTTATCTTGGAGGTGAAATATTTCTGTGATTTTGAAAAATAAAATATGTAATAAATCTTTAATTTCTTTTATCGTTGTTGATCTGACGTGTGGACAAGACAGATCACTCACAATACAAAATGTTTTAATTGAAATATTCTAAGGTCAATGTAGCGGGAAATATAGCTGGAGATAAAATAAAAAGATTAGTCTCTTACAAGCCTCAAACACGCTGGAAATGAGTGTTGCTAACATGAAAATGAACGGAAATATTTGCAGTTTCCAAAATTAGAATATTATTTTCCAATAACAAAATTCTGAAAATACAAGGTAACCAAAAACGGTTTGCCGTTCTAGAGCAGTGGGATAAACAATGAGCAGTACCGTGGACGGTACGTACGTTTAGGTTTCGAAGTAAGTTCCATCAGCATCCAACGTTTTGCCAACGTTCCTGCAGCTGCATAATACCCTGGTGATAAAAGTCGGCGGTCTTCGAGACAAAAAAGTCCGTGAGTGCGTTCCGCAGGTCTCCCTCATTGGCGAAGGATCTCCCACAGAGGTGGTTGTCGAGGGAATGAAACAGGTGGTAATTTGTTGGCGCAAGGTCTGGTGAATATGGTGCATAGCACAGTGTCTCCCAGCCAAGTTGCTGAAGGGTCTTCTGGATTCTCTTTGCCACATGTGGCTTGGAATTGTCGTGGAGGACCAGCACAACCTTGTGATTCACCATTGCCGGCTCCTTCTGCCGCAATGCACTGTGCATCGTTTGCAACTGCTGTGAGTAGAGGTCAGCAGTGACGGTCTGACCAGGTGGAAGGAGCTCGTAATGCATTACTTGGCGACAAGTCCACCATACAGAGAGCATAAACCTTTCGTGGGTGCAGAGGTGGTCTTGAGGTGTGAGGAACAGGGTCACGTGGCGACAACCAATGTCTGGTACACTTGAGAGTGTCATATAGGTCCCACTTTCCGTCACCAGTGAGCAAGCGATCAAATATAGTTTTGTTCAGGTGCCGAGTGAGCCAGGACAAACAGGCTGTCACTCGTTGTTCCTTGTTGGCTACCGACAATGTGTGGGATAAGCACTTGCTTAACCTGTATGACTTCCCTATCCCATGCAGGTGCAGTTTGACTGTTTCAGCGGAAACATGGAACCTTTCTGCAAGTTCATCACACGTTAGACCACTGTCCTCGATGGCTGCTTTCAGGGCCTCGTCATCCAACACATGTGGTCGTCCACTGCGAGGTTCATCAGCAAGGCTCACATCTCCCGAACGGAAGTTCTGCAACCAATGCCTGGCGGTGCGTTCGTTCACGGCATTCTCACCAAATGTTTGTCATATGCGTCGACTTGATGTGGCAGATGACAGCCCCACTTTAAAGTCCTACAACAAACACACGCGAACAAGCTGCTGCTTCGATACCTCAATTTATCTTTTACACTGGACGAGCTATGACTGCTATGTGAGAGCAGCGTGCCTGTATTACTGAAGGTCGATGGTCAGCCTAATTCCTGATCACTTGGCAGGCACGTGCGTCATGTCGTTTCCTCTCTGTGAGCGCATGATTGATGGGACATTACGGCAAAAACTTTTTTGGTTACCTTATATTAAAGACCTGAGGTTTGTTTTAAAGGAAATTAACAATGTTGTCCACTTTCCAAATAAATTTTACACGGATCACTGTTAAGCACAGTTTCTTCATCGAGCAAGTCACAGGGAATCTTGCAAAGTATAATAGAGATAATACTCTACCCATAATTTGGCCCCTCAGTCTTTTTCGTTTTTGTGAAAAATTGAGCTACAAAGCTTAGTACGTTGCAACACTTGTTCCTGTGTAACATTGGTGGCGCTGATGTGTGAAAGTAATTCTACATTTTTTATATTTGAGAAGTTAGGCTTGTATTCAGACTGAAAGTTTTGCAGTGTCTCATTCTCTCATATTTTCGTGTTTAAGAATGTGTGAGGAAGTTATTTTTTCAGTTAGTAGTTTATTTTCAGCTGTATTTTCGAAATTACGAAGTTTGTTTATGCCACGTACTAAAACACAGGCTGGTTCTTCTTTTGTAACATGTCATGCATGGGGAAGTGTGGGTTATTTCAAAAGATGAAACAAACAAAGGGAGTAAAGTAACTGAACACGTTTTCGCATTTTTTTCTTCATATTTCTGGTCCCATCACATTAATCATTTTTGAATTTATTGAAATAAGGACAAACAAAAATAGTAAGGCATAATTAATCATATTCTCATTATTCTATTATTATTATTTTTAGTTCTATTTTTGTATATTTACATAAATCAATTTGGGCAATTCCAGGTAGGCCGAGTTAGGAAACTTAAGCCGTGCTTTTTTTTTTTTTTTTAAGTTT
This sequence comes from Lepisma saccharinum, assembly GCA_022664845.1. Taxonomy (NCBI): domain Eukaryota; kingdom Metazoa; phylum Arthropoda; class Insecta; order Zygentoma; family Lepismatidae; genus Lepisma; species Lepisma saccharinum. The sequence goes on along the minus strand of JAGDQP010023921.1, from coordinate 19,997 downwards.
CGTAAATTTTCTAGAAATGATTATTCTTTTCAACTTTGACTGCCAATAAAACACAGAAAACATTTTCAGATCATTGATGGCTTTCCCTGTGGCAGTACAAGTACTAACAATTGGTTTGTTCGGGCGGGCTACACTACTCTAACTAGTACAAACTTTTGCGTTCCAGTGGGTGGTGCTGCTTACACCATAGCTTACACCATGGCTGGTGTGAGTGCAAGTAGTAATGTAACCCACTGAAAGCATTTTGTGCCTCCTGCTCGGGAGCGAGGGTAGCTGAGTGGATAATTGACATGCCCGCAGTAAGATCCCGGAATTTGGAAAATGAAAATATAAAGATATATATCAAAACCTGACCTCACCTAACCTCCGCTGACCCATGTTCACTAAAAAGCAAGAAAACAATTATTAATAATAAATATGAACAAATAGAAGTGTATTTTAAAAGGAAGAAACGAAAGTGTAAATATACATAAGCTTCGCTCCCGTCGGGACTCGAACCTGGGTTCTTTCATTCAACAAACCGACACCTTAACCACTAGGCCATAATGGCGACCTTGCGAACTGTGATTTGGAAGTTATATGTACACTACACGTGTGTTACGTAACAACGCTACGAGATGGCGCGCGCCCGGGATCTTACTGCAGCGACTGGAGTATGATAATTGACAGTCGTGTTGCATTCTGCCGTTACGCGTTAGAAAAACGAAAGGAGCACCTGCCCGTTCGAGCGTAAGCTGCACGGGATTGCACGAGTAGACTCTGCCACATCATATTCAGCATTAGTTCTGAACCACCTTATTGCAGTGGAAATAGTGCAACACTGAGCAGATAGCCCAAACAAAACTAACGAGTAAAGGCTGATTTTCATGAACGCTGCATTGCTTGCGATTTGGGTGAGTAGCCAATTGAAACACGTGTTTTATTGCGTGTTTTTGTGTAAGGTAAGTGTCACACGTGTTTCAGTTGGCTACTCACCCAAATCGCAAGCAATGCAAGAATGAATTAAAATCAGCCCTCACCCATGATCATAGCGAATGTACGAGTGAGAAACTAATAGGGGTGCTGAACTTTCCTCTACTAAAAGCCATACGCTGTCATTAAAATTTAGTGCTTTCACTGACGGAAGAAGTAATATTATTATTATTATTTTTAATTTGCATACACAGTTTAAACCGAACTCATCGTTACGTTTCCTTTCAGGTCTCTTGATAACGAAGCTATTGCTAAAGGGACCTTATGATCCCACTCATTCTGTCTATCCGTAGACATGAGATCTACAGAATACTTATTTTCAAAACTGTAGCTGTTTTGCAAGAAACTGACGTTAATAAATTAACATATTTTTGTTTTTAGCATGCTTGTAATTGTCAAATCTATCTGACGGGTGAAAAGCAATGAATTTCTTAAGTTATTGCGGTACGTTCTATATTATACTGTATATCAGCGTTAAAAAGAGTATTGCGAACATTTTGTATTCGTATGCAAGTCTTTTTCTTTTCACTGCTTTCACGCATGTTGTAGTGTGGAAGTTCATGTAATAGCTTTCCTGTGCAACAGATGGCAGCACAACATAACAGGGCTGGTAAATCTAATGTACCCTCTTTTAATATTAGACGTTCTAATAATGATTTATGACTAACTTTGATATTACTTTGCATGGTTATTAATTTTCTTTAATGTTTTCTGCTGTATCATGTCTGCAACATACATCAGTGGTTTTCAATCGCTGGTCCGCGAAACTATTTTACTAGTCCTTCGGAAATTAATACATTTTAATTATTTAAAACTGTTGTAAATTTCAAGAGTTCAAAATTGAGATTAAAGTTTATATTTCTTTTTCAAAATGACTAGAATCTGAAAATGTACTGACATCGATTGAACTTTAAATGGACCTCTAACGTAGTACCATCTTCTCGGTTCTGGAAAGTCTTCCCGTATAAGCTTGTCCATCCGTGAGTATCAAAAGGTTCAAAAGCACTGGCATAGGTTATACATGTATTATTAATTTAGGTATCTGAAGTTAAACATTCAGAAAAAAAAGAACAAAAGGAAATTCATGGATAAATACAAATTTGTTAATTGAGATTGCCAATATGGCAGATCAAGTCGCTTCGTGTATTCAAATGATTTTGCATTCTCGATGTAAATATGTGGTTATAAATCTGAGAATATACATGGAGCTTATCGAAAGGAATTTTATTTGATATGCAGTTAGTGACTCTACTTCAGGAACGGAGATCCACTGTGATACTGATAGCCCCAATTTATTCGCATACAGTGGGAGGAGATATTGAATATCAAAACCGACCTGAGTAATTCGTCGTACGTGGAGTCCTTGGAACAACACCATTTTAACGTTACATTTCATGTCCATATTCTTTGTTTATTTATTTTATATTTCTTTAGTTAGACCGGAACAATTGTTTTCAAGTAACAAAACAAGGTTGATACGATTATTTGAAGTGTAATACACTTCACGTTGCGAGCCCAAATTGAAATATTCATGAGCACCCATGATTTCTTGGACTCTTTTACCTGTTTTGTGAACAATTTCCACAACGTTTTTTTAAATGTAATAATGGTAACAAAACTAAAGTCGTGGCCGCTCCCGTCCCGATCTCTTTTGACGCAAGATGTTTGCAGAGAGACGACATCCCCCCCCAAAAAAAAAAATATTGACAGGATTAAACCATAGATGTCTGTATGGTCTATTAGTGTTAATTAGAAGCAGCAAATAAAGACGAAATACTTCATTAATTTGTCCCTTCGAGCTTTCATATTTTAATGGATGAATAGTTCCTCCTTGGGCGACAGAAAGTCATTCGAAGGAAACTGTTTTAGACCAGTAAGAACAAAAGTTGAACACTTAAAATTCCAGCTTGTACCAGTACTACACCGTGCAAAATTAGATACACAAATGAAACTATAGTATGCAACCCATATGGGTGAAAATTTTTGAGCCAATGGTGTTCCTTCTTTGCTTCAGGCCTTTTCAATTGACGGTCCGCAGGCCACATGGGGTCCGCATGCACATTTCTGTTGACCCACCATCAAAATAATCATACGTGACAAAATCAATAATATACGAATAAATCTATAGTTTTTTTCTTCTGAATTGAACTGCTTCTTACGGAGTTCTAGTTCGTGTCGTCACCACGAGGCGCGGTGCCAGCCTTTGTAGATGTATGCTAATCCATGATCCGCTAGGTGGCAATTCCGTCGCTTCGCAAGATATCAACGATATTACATAACTGTATCAAGTAGTTGTTTTTTCTCTTTGTTTCGTGAAGAAAATCTTATTTGTAACTGCCACTAGTCCTTGGCCCCAGCAAACCGTCATATATCTGTAAAATTAATATAATTTGCCTTTTGAAAACAATGAGAGAGCTTGCTCTAATCCGGGGTTTCTCAACGTGGGGGTCGCGGGCTGTGTTCAAGGGGGCTGCGAGGGGAGGTGAAAAATAAATTTAAATAGGGTTTTGCAGGTTTAACCTAATAAATTTTAAAGGAAGTGTTTATTTTGCTTGCTGTTTTCATAATTGCTAAAGGTACGTGTAGGTAATGCAATTTGTTGAACGGATTTGGATAATATAATTATTATATTTATTATCAAATACAGCAAACCAACTATCATGTTTTGAAATGAAAAAGCAAATATTACACAAACTAAATTAATCGTGGGTCGCCGATTAGAAGACATGGTAAAATAGGTTGAGAAACGCTGCTCTAGTCAAATGAAGAGGCAACGCAGTGTAGATGGTCCGTTGGTGTAGATTTGAATACTGGACACACACAAGAAACGATAGACTTGAATTTAAGCTTTATATGTAACAATGGCAACGATTTTCTATTTGAAATTAAAAATAATTCTAATGAATCCCTGAATTTTATGACCTACATGTAAAGTTAAAATTATATAATTTGAATTTTATTTACGGCCTTTTAGACATTTAAGGCTCAGGGCCGGGATTGGATGGGGAAGAGAATATTGAAAAAGTGGTCTGCTAGGACCTAGTTTGTAGGTATCTTCTCGGCATTTGCCTAGTGTAACTCAGAAAAGAAACCGCTAGATAAAACCTATAGGGGTGTTTTCTAGGGCCTTCCAAGGCAATGCTCTACCAACTGAGCTACGGCCGCTCGGTGTTAGTGTTACGTGTTCCATAAACTAATATTTGAATTCTAGAATCTCCATGGGTGCCATGAGCCTTGTGCTGGACATAAACCGTTTTATCGGGGTTCTCCCGTGTCTAGGGTTGTCACCTTTTGATGAATGAATTACGGGATACTCGGGAAAAAATACGGGACAAATCTTAAATAACTTAAAATAAAAGTAGCTTGTTGGGTCCTGTACTACTATATGACTATAAGCAAAATTTAAAACCTCCATAATAATCAATTACACACAGAAAACGTCTTACTTGCAAATGCTCCTATCCCGAAAGCACATGGCAGGCGGAAAATGGATATTTCAATTTTGTAAACACATTTAACGTTAGTACCTGTACTTCAAAAAATGTCTGTGTTAATTCAACACTTTTGAGTGTCCTTGGGCAACCACCGCTTTGGTCTTCATCAAACACCTCAAACGGTGTTGATTTCGATGATTCAGCACTATGGATGCATTGTCAATGCTGATTCAACTCAATGAAGAGTGTCATGCTACCACTATGACTGTGTTGAATCACCGAAATCACACAACAAACGGTGTTGATTTAACACACAAAAATTGTGGTTGCTGTGGGAAAAGTGGCCGAAAAGTATTGAATTGACAGTCATTTTTTGCAGCATGTAATCAACTAGACCAAACAAAAGGAGTGAGTATTATATCCCCGTCCCCAGGACTCGTGTTGGGGTCTCGGCATGTGAACAGAATCTGCTCGCTAGTGTGCATAGTAAACATCTGGAAAAGAGCATCCCTATTTATTTGTTAAAATTATCGATATGTTGAAAGTACCGTATGTCTGTAAATTTACTACTAATAATACGGAACATCCCGTATTATACGGAACAGGTGGCAACCCTACCCGTGTCCTCCCACTTCCATTCCACCAGTTTTTCCATTATCCATTCAGCCTGAGCTATAAAAGCTGACTAAGGTCTTAAAAAATTCAATTGAATTCTAGTGTTCGCGGCTTTAAATTCTGCTAGCGCTCAAAATAACACATTCTCTCTCACTGAAATAATATATTACCTTCAACCGACATGAATAAATCCAAATGGGTGGAGATGTTTGCCAACTGTCATCTAGATTAAAATTTCCTAATAGCCTTGAAAAGCTTTTCCACACACAGCAACAAGTTCTCTTAGCTTTCTCCCAACAGAAGATGTACCCCTATGCCATTGGGTACTTGGTTCAAGTTATCAAGTTGAAAAAAAAAAAAGGCGCAGACTGGTAAATTAGCGTGAGAACTCCCCCCCCCCCCCCCTCTTTTAAACAAACAAAGAAAAAAATGATAACTGTCCAGTAGATAACGCTTCGAATGCAGATATAAAATACACCAAAAGATAAGTGGGTATCTATCATTTCCTTCCTAACGACGATGTATAAGCAAACATGTGATTGAGACTTCTTTTTTTTTTTTTTTATTCGTAATGTAATTGTTGGTGTGGCTTGTTTCGTCTTTTCACGTGTATGAAATCGAATGAGAAGACAATACACGTTAATTTTCCTTGACTCGTCGACGTAAACTTATCAAAGGGGCAGTGGGTGCTAAGGTAAAAAAGTTTTCCTCAACAAACCAACAGAAAAAAGTACTCTGTTCTTATGTTTTCATTGCATGATGTTACTTCGCTTTGAAGTTGCGAGTGGACATTGCAGTGGACAAGGTTGAAGTGAGAATCTGCTATAATTCGCCAGTATCAGTGCAGTTAAGGTTATCGCGTGTCTTAAAGGGTAGAAGCAGTAGTTGTCAGTGACTTTTAACATTTTTTTTGTGTAGTAATATGTTATCCAGGACAAGTAGTAAGTATCACGTTTCGTATTTCTTTATACTGTTTTTTCCAGCATTACAATCATTTTGTTTTCAACATATTCCGCCGGTTGTAGTTCTAAGTTTCCATTTGACACTTTTCTCCTGAGCTCGACTGGTGTAGACTTAAGGCCGTCTCAAGACGTCGCTATCAGTGCCTCTATGTACTATCCCGGTATTTGTTTGGCAATACTGAGATGATGATGATGGTAAATGAGAATGTTTACTTTAACGAAGTTCAGATTAGTTTACCCTTTAAGGCTCAGTCCAAGTGAGTTTTCCCGCCTGTATCGTTTTACGTCAATTATTCAGAATTCTGTGCAGGTAAACAAAATATTACTCTCACAGACCAAAGTTAGTTTCGTACTTCAATAATTAGCTCAATTAGCTTTGTAGAAATGTTAGTAATAAGTTCAGGATTGTGTGCAAACACTTTTGGGACATTATTCTGTCCCAAAAGTGTCTGCACACTATCCTGAGGTTACTAGTAGCATTTCTTTAAAACTAATTCTACCCCTTATTAAAGGACGAAACGAACTTTGGTCTGTGAAAGTTAAATTTTGTTTACCTGCACCACCGAATTTTGAATAATTGACGTAAAACAAACAGGCGGGAGAACCCGCTTGGATTCAGCCTTAAATAGCGGAACCGGTCTGAAACTTAACCCGACTAACCGTGGTGACTCTGTCTTGACCTATAAATGACCAGACTGACCGACGACTCGATGATCGAATCTTGAATCCAATTTTGACCCGGTGACTGTAACCCGATTTATCCTGGTTTTGTTCCTCTGGATTAAATTAAGCTCTATTCTCATTGGCGAAATTCACAAAGTCTTTCAGAATAGTTTTTCGGAGTTATTTGCACACCTCCGGGGATATTTTTATGCTGGACCCTTTTAACTCAGATGTCCGGATAACCCGGACGGTTACTTGGAGTGACAGGCGGATACTACACCGACGGAACTTCTCATGCTGAAGCGGGTGCGAGATCGCATCGCACGAAAGCGTTATTCAAAACTAAAGCAACAGAAACTCACGAGCTTTTTCTCAAAACTGTGTAAACTTTTGAATATGTGTTGCTGTGTAGCCATAAATGGACTACTGTATACTATAAGTACAGTATTTTTTTTTATTATTAGAAAGTGATTCTATATACTATTTATTAGTTATGCTTTTCTCCACTTTACCGATTTTCACCCCAATCTCCGGGTAACCCGGGTTTTCGTTATCCCGGACCGGTCTCGGTCCCAGTACATCCGACTTAACGAGGTTCTACGGGGTCCAACTTAACGAGACTATTTCCACATGTTGTTACTGTTGTTAGGAACTATCGGCGTCGTATTTTTCGTGCTGTGGGGAGAACCCACATTCCCAATCACCTCTAAAAGAAACACTGTTCAAACGCAACATAAGAAAATAATTAAAAACTCTTCTTTGCCCTCCGGACCTCCAGATCAGACCTGCCCTAAGTATAGACCCGTTTCAGCTCTGCAGGTATCCATAAGACATTCGTTTATTTTACTGAGTGATAGGAAACCAGGATAATGGAATGCTTATTCCTTGTAAGATATTCGCTTTACAAAGTGAAGATTAACATGTTTGTTCATTTACAGAAAAATAGAAAAGTTAATTACATTTCTGTTTGATTTAGGGTTAGTTCTGCAATCGCGCTAAGCTGAGGCCAACTTTCATTTTGCGTACTCTCATTGGCCAAAATCAGACTTCGCCTCAACCTAGCGCTGACTAGAAATTTAGCAGTCGATTGTAGAACTGACCCTTAATGGTTTTGTCGAACTACCACTGTTGTACTCTGTCCTCTTTATCAATCGTCCTCCTTTCATAATTGTGAACCCGGTACAGTCAGGCCGCTAAATTTCTGCTGAGTTTAGACCTACCACCTTCATTCAGTACGATAGGTGCTATTGCGAGGTATAGGAAAATGGAGCACCGGTAATTCCGTTCAGAGTAAATCTCATGGGGCTGCTGATTTAATTGGCCAGGTCGTGCACAAAGTTTTTGGTTTAAATTAAATTGTAAAATGACAAAGTCATCAGTAGATGTTATTGATTTTAGCTGTCTGCGTATAATCAATCGATTTTGTCTCCCTTTGAAACACATCTTCGAATAGAACTATTGAATTACGTCTAGATTGGTTTATCTTCTACATATTGCACGCATGAATACTGAAATCCATCACCTGGAACCGCCATAATTGCGCACAATATCCCTTATAATTACGCAATGGCACTTCGCTATCTTCCAACTATTTTTCTCTAACTTGTCACATGTAACACATGCTTATTCGGTCGTATGATGCTTCAGTTACTTACAAGTTAGTCTTCAGCGCGCAAAAACTGTGAATTGTAGAGGCTGTAGATGATGGAGTTTAGCATTCGTGAGCGCAATATGTAGAAGATAAACGAATAGATGTAATCCAGCTGAAATTTTCAACTCTGTCAAAATTAAACATTTTAAACTAATAATAGTTGACTGAAATGCGAGAAAATGGTCAAAATGTACCATTCAGTCCCGTGATTTAATTAACAAAAATATATTTGGTTTATTGAATTTATTTTAAGGCCTTTAGGCAACTATGGCTCAGGCCGTATGGATGATGATGGGATGAATTGGTGGAAGGAAGAAAGTGTGAGGAAACGGGAGTACCCCGAGAAAACCCACGCACATGGTGTTTGTCCATCAGAAAGCCCACATGGCATGAGCAGGGATCGATCCGACGACCCCTAGCACCACAGGTGAGCGCTCTGCTAACTGAGCCACCGTAGATATTTGGTTTAGATGTTAAACTATTTATCCGTGATACCCAAATAGATGTGTACGAAGGTTGCTTATACAGGGGATTGTGTGATTTCTATGAGAAGAAACAAAGCTGTCTATTTTTTAACTGGTCCATGGAAACTCTTATTTATTAAGTCCGTTTCAGCTATGACATCTCGCGACAAGCACAACTTTCGCAGAAACAAATGGGAAGGTAGCGATCATGGCTTGTATTCTTGGTATCATTTTCTCTTAATTGACGAGAAATCATGAAATATATTAGAATGGTCGGCGAGGTCAAAGTTCGAAAGGGCGTTGTGTCAGTCTCCATCCGAAAGTTCGCTTTCTCTTTCGCAGAACACAAAAGTTGATACATTTTTTTAAAAAATTCAATGGCATACAGTTAGATTCCCCTCGCATTTCGTGTTGTGTTTGACGAAGCATTTATTTGTGAAACTGTCGCATAGCAACAAACAATACGTATACAAAGTTATTATAAGTTAAGTACATTAATGGGTTCCAAAAATAGATTTTTTTTACTGAGAGAAAGATGGCTTTGATTAGCATATGGCAAAAGGCGACAGGGACTGTTTGCCAGATACAGATTAAATTGTTCACAGGTCAAGCAGTACGTAACGCTGCGTGACGTAAATTTAATGTCAGTGACGTGAACAGCCTGATGAGTCTGCTGACTGCTGCTCCAAATGATTTCGTAGTAATTGGCGTGACCAGTTCTGGAAAACCAGTTTGCAAATGTTCTTTGAACATAGTCGGTGGTCCAAGTTCATTCAGTATAAATCGCCAAGCTCAGTCTTTTCACTGGTAGTTGAAGGTGCAGGGCTAGCAATGCTTTTTTTTTTTCTATCTCAGTAGGAAGCAGCAGGAAATGTTATAAGTTCTTTAGAATGAACAGGGAAAACCCTCTTCAGTAGAAAAAGTGGAAAGTATTACAGTTTATAAATATCAGAAAATTCCGAGATGAAACAAAATATTTTCCTTAAGAAATAAAATTGGGCTTTTCCGTCAGCATTAATAAATACCGCTTTCAAAGTTGTATCATATTTTAATCTTCTGTGAAATGACTAATTGTATGCATAATGATCACCTAATACTGCGTGTAGAGTATCTTGATGTTATTAACTCATTTGTTATCTAAAATCTCTGTCCAATCTTCATTTGTATGTTTTACTTCTTGTTCATTTGGTGACAAACACTTCTAACCTTTCGGCTCGAACCTTTTAACATTGGGCCACACTGCCTACGGGTCGGACAGACAGAAACCTTTGCGCAGGAAAGTTTGGTGCACGAACATCTTCAGTACAAGGAAATTTCGATGTAAGGATCTCTGTGCAAATAATAAAAGGTATGGTTGTAATGAGTACGGTTTTAGATATCAATCGTCTTAAAGCTTTAGAAATATTCATGAATTTTTCACCGTAACATGACCCAAAAATCAAAATCTGGTCTGCTAAATTTTCTAAATATTAAAGGATGTGCCTTTTATTAAGCAATTTAAAAATTCTCTCTCCTATATACCGAAACTCTTCCATCTCATTGCTAAATAAAAATTCAGTTCTATCATCTCATCTATAAGACAAGAAAATCAAAACACTTTTGAATCTCTTGTTCTTTTATCTTTCACAAATCAAGGGCGCCCATCAGGGGGGGGGCAAGGGGGCGCTCGCCCCTCTCTAGCCAGATAGAATTTTATAATTTGCAAGATAGAAAACAAAAATATATTATTTATATGCTCTTTCAATATTTTTTTATTTATTTTTATTTCATTTATTTATTGTCAACACAAGAGGTATTATATCTCAATTAGAGTGTCGATATTTACAATATTCATTTACAGATACTTTTATTACACTATTTCTAAATGCGCATATTGGTGACTTCGTCATTATATTTGTGCTTGGCTTTTTCCAGTGAAAGAGACCAGTGTTGTCTACACGAATTTTAATGACGGGACACGAAACTGTAACAATGATACTAAGTCTGTAAAGCATAAGCCATTTTCAATTATTTCCCTAAGAAATAACAGATACGAAACTCTACGCCTTTGCTCTAACGAACATAAGCATAGTACATTTCCTCTAATCTAGAAACGTTGTTAAACTCTCTTCCTATCCTTAATACAAATCCCAGTTCCTTAAAAGCTTCATTTGTAATATTTGTTATGTGGCTGTTAAAAGTTAACTTCATTTCAAATGTGACACCAAGATCTTTAACTACGTCGGCCCTACTTAATGCATACTTATGAACTTAATAATTACATCAAAAATCGCTTTATTTCTCCTGAATGATAAAACTTTGTATTGACTGAAAGTTGATTGATAGCGCATGAGTTAGTAAAGTTGTCTAAACTACGCTGTAGTTTTATGGTATACAACACTTATTCCATGGAATTAATTTTAGCATATATTTCTTGGACATCTGGCCGGCCGGGTGGTCGAGCGGTCTGCGGCGGTAGGCTATCGACTCAACGGTCCCGGGTTCGAGTCCCGGCATAGGTGTTGATTTTAACACTTAACAGCTAAAGGCAAATCGTGACGGGTCGAAGTCCAAAGTCTAAACTGGCCCATATAAAAATAAAATTTAAAAAATCTTGGTCATCTGAAAATAGCACTTTTTTCATTTTCGGGTATGAATTCCGGTAAGTCACTAATGAATAGAAGGAATAACAACGGTCCAAGATTCGAGCCTTGCGGGACTCCTGACAGTACTGTATATTCATCAGATTTGTATTTCTTAAATAGGACAGACTGTATGCAATTAGTTAGATACGAACGTATGAGCCTAAGCAAGGATTGAGAGAAGTAATTTACCTAGTAATACATTGCGATTAACTCTGTCAAACGCCTTTTCAAAGTCAATATAAATCACATCGACTTGCTTTCCTTTGCCCAACGAGTTTGTGATGAAATCTGTAACAATTGCGAGGTTCATTGCCGTAGCTTTTTGTGAAACAAAGCTTTGTTGTTTAGATGAGATAACTGGCTCCATATGATTAATAATTTGTTGATATACAATATGTTCAAAGACTTTTGCAAGAACTGGTAAGATTGCTTGCTATAGGCATGTGGTTGGTAATTTATGATCTGTCGTTTGTTTTAGGTATAGAACAAACTTAAGCAGATTTCCATTTGTTAGGGAAAACATTATATGTTTTTAATGCCAAGCTGAACTCAATCAATAGAGGATATTTAAATATGTCAATACATCCTTTGACTATATAGGAGGATATGCCATCAGAGCCAACTGTCGTTTTGGATTTTACAGTACTGATGTTACAGCCTTTTCTATTTCATTGAAATTTATTTAGTCAACATACAGTATTCCAATTTCTTCGTAACCCTGGAATTACTATCAAAATTACTGAACGGTTGAGAAGAAGATACAAATACTGATTAGAACTACTATGTGAACGTATTACCTATTTCATCATTGTTACGTTTCCGACCTTCCTCATTACCTATTTCCTCATCCGACCTTCAAATTTTAATGTATTTTGGAGAAGACGTTTGTTTTAATAAATTTCCACAGTTAACCTGGATCATTATTGATATTACTTTCAGAATTTGATATAAACGTCCTATAGGTTACTTTTGTCTTTCTGACTTCCCTACGCAACCGAACAAATTCCTGATAGTAGGGTTTTGAATTTTCCATTTTGTATGCAGACATTTTATGATAAATTGTTTTATATTTGAATTTCCTAAGAATGTATTTAATGAATCAGCACGGATACTTTGGGGCAGACTTTCTTTTGCAGGGAACAGATTTTTCATAAATAATATCATAAAGTTTACTAACTAAGTCATTATCATTATTATATTCTTTTAAGAATTCCCAATCAACTTCCAGTATACTTTAAGGTAGGTTTAATGTACTTCGTGACATGGTTCTTTTTAACCTTTTGCACCCTTAATTTAGTAAATATTGCCGTGATTAAGCTGTTGATAACTTTTAATAAATCGTAGAAAAACTGTCGTTTTATCCTTGCCCCCTCTCTGAAAATCACAACATGGGCGCCCTTGTCACAAATTGATATTATATATCACATAGAAATAAAACTGTAAACAGCCAAGGTAAAAAGAGTATAAAATTACATTTTCTTTGGAGAACTACCTTCAGAGTTGCCAACTATTTCGATTTATTTGTATTTTTTATTTTCCCACCACCATTACGAAGTTACGATCGCTGTAGCCAAAATTACGAATGTACGAGTTTTTACTGTAGTTCGCATAAATTAAACCGAATTCCCTCCAAACCACTCAGACATTAAATGCTTTGATGATATTAAAAATAAAGCAAATTTCAGAGGGTTACAGTACAGGTATGTTACTACAGTGTGTACACACAAAAAGAACTGCAGAAGGCAAAAAAAGGCTACTGCAACATGCAGGCACTTATCTAGAAATTGGATTCGAGGGGAGGGGGTCAGCGCTTTCGGAGGGATCCCAAGTCTGTCTGCGGGTGAAATTTACGTAAAATCCATTTAATTTTGCTTAAGATTATACTAATTTTACCACACATACACAAACGAATTTGGGAAGGGAGTCAGGACCCCCGCCCTAAATACAAATTAATTTATTTATTAGAATGCAGTAGGGGGCACTTTTCAGTTTTATAAGAATGGGTATTCTTTATCAGCTTAAGTACGAATAGCTCATTTTCTAAACATAGCATTGGTTTCAGTTTATTAAAAAAAAAATATATTGAAATAGAAACCTTTATTGAGATAGAAACTGACAAGAATGCATACAATGGGGATAGCTAAACTCTTCAAGAACCACATTCATATGTTTCTCATCGAGAACGATAATCAGCGTATTCTTTGTTATATAACACAGTTGAAGAGATGTTATTTCCCATCCTCGTGTAAATTGAATTGAATGCATGCGTTTCTGCTGACAAACGATGATGGATGGGAAAGCAAGTCAAAAAAATCACTTTACAAAACCGCAATAATTATTAGTGAATGTCAGCACGACCGCATTCAAGGAGAAACAGTAACAAAGAGAAAAAAAAACTATGAAAGGTGAGTTGGGGTAAGTACCAAACCGGGGTAAGAGTATATAAAAGGATAGTAAATTCATTTATGAATGAAAGTTCCTATGCATGTTATTTGATGTGTTTCTTACATTTCAATTTTGAATTTTATTTTAAGACTTTGGGCAACTTCGACTCAGATCAAATTGTTGGAAATTGGAATGAAGGAACTGGGAGACGGGGTAAGCCCGAGAAAACACACGCACACGGTGTTTGTCTATCACAAAGCACACATGGCACGAGCCGGGATCGAACCAAGGATCACACGAACTAGAGGCGAGCGCTCTACCACCGAGTGACTCAGTGCACTGACACCCAAACATCCAGATGTCAAAATTCAGATCGTAGCAAAACGTCATATATCAATATAGAGTATCTAGCAAAACCCCTATTATTATTTCTTTCTAGAACCTGCCGTCCAGCAGAAAGGGTGTAAACGGTAATTAATGAGTGAGGTCTGACGTACGGAGAGTAGTAGAGGCAATTCTGTGAACACACTTTCGGATAGTCCTAGTGGAGCAAGCGGGAGAGCATTAGCTTACAGTGCAAGAGGTCCTGGCATAGAGCCTGAGTCATGACATTTCTTTTGTACTATTTCTGTAGTAATTGTGTTTTACAATAAACCTTTCACTTGTAAAGTGAATGTTATTGTTTTGTATCTTTATTTGCATTCGCATCCTTCTTTCTGCTTCAGTTATTTAAAATCTGCTAATTTACATAGTACAGTTATAATGTTCACATAGCAGAATCAACACCAATGTGTAGTGCAACCATTTATTTATTCTTATTTTTATACTATTTCCGTTCTTTATTTAAACATACAACTATGTAAATAAGCAGATTTTTATTAAATGAACCAGAAAGAAGGATCCAGGCTCGAACCCACCCTTTCTGCTGGACGGCAGGTTCTAGTAAAAAATAATAATAATAGGGGTTTTGGTAGATACTCTATATTGATATATGAAGTTTGGCTAAGATCTGAATATTTGACATCTGGATGTTTGTGAGCCTCCGAGGACCGATTTGCTTCTTACGCTAAACATTACGGGATTGGAAACTGCTTTTAGCTTGATAGAACACTCTTTATTGGAATGAATTTATTTATTTATGGCCTTTTGGGATCTTTGGCTCAGGACGGGATACGCTAGGGTAGAGGAAGGGGAAGATATCGTCCAGGCCCTCACTAAGATACCATCCCGGAATTAGCCTGGTCAGAGGAAACTCTGAAAAAACTCAGTCAGGATTGTCGGCCACGGGGTTCGAACCCGCGTGTCTCCTATTGCCAATCCGAAGTCTGCAACGTTATTGCCTGAACCACGTGCACAGGGCGGCCGATTCCAAACAAGGCGTAAATAATAATAATAAAGAAGCAAGTAAATGATCTCAAAATTTGTACTCGTTTTTTTTTTGGGGGGGGGGGGGGATAGGGTCGCTAATTACGAATCTGAAGTCAGAGTTGCAAAATTTAACCCTTAACAACATTTAAACATTTTGACGTATACTTAAATTATATATTTTTTTAATGAAATATTACGTTTCTTTTTATAAATGGTTCCTGATTGTTTGTAAAATGAGTGGGGGTTGCACCCCCATAGGGGAGGTTTGCCCCATTTATTGTAACCTACACTTGGTCATACACCTTCATGTCAAATTTCGTTTCTCTAGCTTCAGTGGTTTGAAAAATGTTTTTTTTTGGTGGCCATTTTGGATTAAAGATGGCGACTTTTTCAAAATGTTGTAATGTTTTTCTAAGCTACTCGTGATGATACACCTTTATGCTAAATTCCGTATGTCTAGATCAAACGGTGTATAAAATTGTTTTTTTTATCCAATATGGCGTCTTTGGATACATTTTGTAATATTTTCTTAACCCACTACGTAGTAATGATGCACCGTGATACCAAATTTCACTTCAGTAGCCCCAGCGGTTTATTTTGTGTATTCTATACAACAATGGGTTTTGGGGCGGCCGTTTTGGATCCAAGATGGCGCAGTTTTCAAAATTTAGGATTTTCCCCTTTATCTACTAGTGATGATGTACCCTCATCTAGATTTGCTGTTTCTAGCTCCAGTAGTTTGGCCTGTTAAATATGATGAATGAGTCAGTCAGTCACTGACCATGGGCTATATTGTGTGGTTGTCAAAAAATTGAATTAAAAAAAACAAAAGTAGGGGGCAACTTCGGGCAGCATTGTTTTTATATTGAAGAAAATACACTTGACTATAACTTAAAATAAGTCTGACAGCGGAGCAACATAACTCTTTCATAATAAAATATCGTATTTTAAAGATTTCAATTAATAAAAATCAATAACAATTATTGTTTCTCTAATAATTTATATTTGATAAATTATTATTTCGTAACTTTTTCTTATATATTGTACGTACTTTGAGACGTTGATTCCATTTTATTTGATTATGATCTGCTTCAATCAAAAGTTTTTATACAACTTTCAAAACGTGCGTCGTTTACTGCCTCAGGAACACAATCGATGCCAATCGAACGAAGGTAGCTTTGCGACTCCTATTCTGGGACAGGTAAAAGGAAATGAACACTTTC
>JAGDQP010023920.1:0-17995 GCA_022664845.1 Lepisma saccharinum | reverse complement strand
TTAATTAATTGCGTGATCTTTCTGTTTAAAGTGAATAGATCAACGAATAAAATCTTTTTGTATGCTTTTCAAGTGTTCCTTTCTCAGGATTCTTTTATCTCTGAAACAAAATTCCATTCTATACCCATCTCGTTTGATTTAGTCAGGAAATTTGGATTGTTGCAATACTCAAAGTGGAGAAAAAGATCAAATCATGTTCGCACTGAATATCCTGACAGGATTTTTCATTGTTTTCCTTGTACCCTATCAAACATGTGATGATACATGGTATAGAGACCATGATCCCTTGAAAGTAATGCTCGCTGAGGGATGTCATTTCTCAGACGTAAGACAAACTTAGGTCATACACTGCAATACATCCTAGGATTAGAAAATAAATTCAAACTTTCCATACCAAGTGTCTTCTTAGAAATTATATAGTCTTAGCATTCGTTATTTTTTCTGTATTTGGTTACCGTAAAGTTAAACATTGTTTTTTTAAATGTTTGTTTTTTACGTATTACGCGTATTTACAATCAAGTTTATGCATGGTTAAGCAAAAAAAGAAAAAGAAAAAAAAGGGGAATAAATGTGTATATTTAGTTACGTGTATATCTCAGAGTATGAATGTGTGGGATAATATGCTGCGCTTGTCCTTACTTATATGCATGAATGTGTGTGCATTTAATGCTTCTAACAGTTGTTTTTGTTTTGTTTTTCCCTGCATATGATTGTGAGTGCGTATGGAACTTGCTTAAAACACTCCGAAGCACACATCACCACTGTTTTTGTTAGGTGTTTTTCTTGGTGTAGAGATCAAACGAAAATATTATAAAAAAGAAAAGTCATATCACAGTTAAGAAACTAGTGCTTCTTTGATGACCTGGGCTAGATGTGGGGGAACCCGGACCTGGAGAGCAAAAGAAAAATACTTGACGTCCCCTCTTTCTTTATGCATTAGTTTGACAGCAAGCAAGTTCTGCATATGCTGCCTAGAAAAGATTGGGATGGTCACAGGAGAGATGATGAAGTAATAGATAACATCATTAGGGAGATATTTGGACCAGATGTCAACCTAGAATATATCGACAAAGACGCTGTAAGTAATACCGTATTACCACTACTCCCGGTGAGTCTGCTTGTTCTTGCTATGGGAACAAATTAAACTCAGAAAGTCATGCTGTTTCCATAACCCTCTGCTTTTACAACATATGTATATAAATTCAACATATACATGTTCATGCATAACGAAGAAATTGTAATCGTAGAGGCAACCCCTTTCATGCACTGCACTTACGTGTTTCCTCTTCTTCTTCATCTTTACACTGTGCAGATTTTTTTAATACTCTTCTATTCTTGTCATCAATGTGTGTACATATATATATATTTCTTGTGATATATGGACTATATTGTCTTATTATTATTTCTCCACTTCTTTCATTGTTCAACAGGCTAATGTGTGTGTGTCTTTCTAAGTGTGATTAAGCTGTACCTTTTCTGCATAATAATACCTTGAGTGTATTCTTCTAAAATGTTGCATGGTTTATAAAGTTCGTCTGGAAGTAATTTTAACATCCACTGAAGCAAAAAATTATTAATAACTCACCAATGGTTTTGTATTTCACTGAACATTGCATGAAGAGTTTTCAACATATTTTTTATTCATTTATTAAAACAAAAAGAGTCACATTTAACGTAATCATGTAACGACGGCTGTGATGTACTTCGCTTGTCAGTTAATAGTACCAAATGACGTTTCTCTTACCCTATAAGCTATCCTTGACATTCTTGTTTGTGAAATTAGTACTTCCGATCTTTCGTATTCGCGTCAAACTCATTTTCAAAGCCCTTGAAAATGGGTTCGACGTAAATACGAAAGCTCGAAAATAATAATTGCACGAACAGAGGTCATGGCTGGTTCACACGGTAAGTGCTTTAATTGCATCATGACCAGTTCACGTAAAATAACTTTCGTTGACTACCAAATTACGGTCGTTGGCCTTCCACATCTCTATCATTCTCATATTACTTACTCCAACAATATACTTTCACGTTCAAAGCAATTTTATATTATTTTTTAAAGAGAACAGTACTACTAAGGTGCTGTATCTAATATGTGTTTTGAGGTGTTACAGAGCATACGTTCCTAATTGCTTAATGAATATGGTTTCACGCTGAAAGATAAAAAAAAGTCCTTTGTTGTTCGTTCGAATCTTTGTTTAATCTTATGTAAGATTATTCTTTTATTTTAATTGTTAAGAATTTAAACGCCTCACGAATTTTTAATCTATCATTTCATACTATTTTCTAGAGTGTTTCCCTGAAGACGAATTCTATTAAACCAAAAAGAGATAAATTATCTAGAGATTTGACTATAGATATTCAAATGTTTCTTTATATTTTATTATTAAAAAAGTCGAGAAAATTGTGGAAGAGTAAGTGAACAGATATGTCGGGTTAATCGTACGATAGGCGTGTCGAAAATACGTGTTTTTCCTAATCTGTTTCATCCCAATAAAATCTTTTTTTTTTGAGCGTCTTCTGATCCACAATTCATAATCCCATTATAACGGGATGATAGTTTTTCAAAATGTTTTTTTTTCGATGATGTCAAAGTAAAGAAGCATTTCCTTATTCATGTTCATATGTACAGTAAAATCCAAAAGTTTGTACCCAGTCTTAAAACTTCTTCTTCGCATAAATTTGTAATGGATTGACCGATTGTGATAGGTTTCTTGTGACATAAAGAGAATATGATTTTCTGTAAGTTACAAAAAAACCTTTCTCAAGTCGGTGTATCCGTTCGAAGAAATTTTGAGAATGGGTACAGATTTTTGACGCTGACTGTACGTAGTTTCTCTCTTCCTTTGGTATAAAGAATTGACTCGCAAAGTTTCGATATAAACTAATAAAGAGCACCGTAAAAATACAGAATTTATTTCACTTTATTCCAAGTACAATGAACGTTAGCGTGTAATTTATTGACAGAAAATACGTAGTTAATGAATTTCTCTTTCCGAAGTTCCATTTTCGACAAAATCAAATTTGAAGGTCACAATTTGTGTTAGAAATATAAGGCAACTCAAGACAATATTTTTGATTGCAATATTTTTTTGTAAGACAATACCGGCGATTTTTTTCTACACTGGTCATTTAGAACCGTACAGCAACTGAAATTCTAGACTTCAGTAGATATTTGAAAGAGAAACTGTCAAAGTTGAAGTTAAAAGTTTATCATGTAGACATTGTTTCAAGCTCAGTAATTCCTAAGATTTTTTATGGATTTTTATTTCGGTCATATTACAGCAAGTTTTCTGATAAGTTAATTGTTCTTAACAGTTTTCTGGAACATAACGCCGAGCAACGTTTGTTATTTTTAACTAAAATTCAATCTAAATTAGAATTCTGACTTCTGGAATTTCACATTTAGAAATTCTATATTTTCACTGTTGTTTATTTTTATTATTCTTTTTGGCCAGGGAATCACTCAGAGATATCTGTATGATAGTAAATATTTCTTATATATTTAGCAGAGCGACAATGCCTTATTTGTGTAAATTTGGAACGATCATTTTTTTTTAAATTTCACTACCATTTTTTGGGTAGTGGTAGATATTCTTATCAGGCATGCTTTATGTTCTATTTATACTAACACAAATAATTCTGAAAACTTATGTATGAATGAAATCATAGTCTTCAGTAGTATATAAATAAAGAGCGTTGAAAGTAAGCATGCATAATTTACTGATTTAACGGTGAGAATGCATGTAGAAGAAATGACCACTTGCACATTATATTGTCACTTATAGGCATGGTGCTACAGTGCAAGAAAGATAATGAATTTAGTGTTACCTTTTTCTTTAGGTAATTCAACTATAACAATACCAGTAGTGCATGCATACATCTATAGATTTAATTTCTAAATGTGAAGAATAAAGTACAACTGTACGAAATAATAAGTACACTCATTACCACAGACTTATCCTTAATGTAGTGATTTATAAACGTCCCATCTAGTCTTTAAGAGTTGTAAAAAAACGTGAGTTTGGTTGAGTGTGGTAAGTCAGATACAAGAGATGCATGTGATTATGGTTTCTAAGTACAGTGGAACCTTGATATATCGAATTCCTTGATAAATCGAAGTTCGTTCATTCCCCTTGAAGCTGCTATCACTCCTATGTGTATTTGTACCTCTATATATCGAAGAACTGGTCAGGAAGACCTCGATATTTCGAATTTTCATACTTGCTTGGCTTGACACCGCACCTCTATGTATCAAAGTTGTTTCGATATATAGAGGTTTATATAAAAAATCTCGATAATTTAAAATTTTTTCGTTCCCCTTGAGCTTCGATATATCGAGGTTCCACTGTAATATATAAGATTTTTTTATGCATGTTTGATCATGAAGATTGCCTTCCCACGAAACAAAAACTATTTTTAAATAAAATAAAGAGAAACTCTCACTTCCTATGTGTCCTATGAAGTTGTGAATTCAAGTAAGTCTATAAACATGTTGAAATTCTACCGTGCTTGTGTCATTGCCCATATCGAGATCTCTGGTGATGATTGGAATGCCATTTACATCTAGTTCTATGCATCAATAACATTGTCATTCATATTTACTTGGTGGTATGTTCGCTTTCAGCTATTAAGTAAATTCAAAACCAGGATCACCCAGATTCCGACATACTCCTAATTTAACAACCATTATCCCGGATGTACAAAAAACAAGCGAGATTAAATGTTGGAGGTAAATTTTAAAACTCCACATTCTTCTCTTGTTAAATCATTGTGAGTCTCCTTCTAAGAGACACAAATGAAATGTTGATACCTTAATCTCAGACCAGGAAACTATGTTACTATACACTTACATCAACCTTAAGGTGACATCCATTCATAATTCCAAGAATCATTTCGTCAAGATGATGTATTCAATGGATTTGATTGTAATAAGTCAACTGAACACCACTTCACTGTCCCTTGTGGAGATAGATTATAGGTAATTGACGAGGAATTTGGACCAGTAAAACAGCAAAAAAATTAAGTTTGTCTACCACCAAAGCCTCGACCGTACATGTATATTTAAAAACATTGTAGAATTGCAATTTATATATGAGTAGTTTCTTCCCTTTGTTCCTTTGGAATGTTAAATAAAGTGAAGTGCTTTTGGATGTGCTATTCAGAATGTTGATATAAGTTTAGACACTAAAAATGTACATATTTCTCAGCTGTTGCATTATGTAATGGGTAGAATATTCACAAATATTAATAAAGTTCATTCACAACCAAAATAACAAGAAACAGAATAAGATAGCATTGTTTTATATATGTAGTTAGTAGAAAGTGCTAGATTCCGTAATTTACTAGCTCTCTACACTATTTCTGCACTATTATATCCCAGACACTTTGTCCCTTGAAAGGTAGATATATCTGCAGATAAAATTTTAATAATGGAAGTACGTTCTATTTCATGAGCAAGTTCGGTTCCTTACACTTACTCGTTTCACTGTGGTATGGAAAATTGCTTTCACATCTAATAGCATTGGGAAATAAAATCTTACCGAGTACCGACTGTGGATTTTAAACGTGATATACAACTCACAATAACAATGTACTCTCACCAACGGTATATAAGATAGTCATTCTATTTTACGATTAGACCTGAAAGTAATTATGTACTTTGATGTACACTTAGATTCATGGAAAATGACGTATATGGGATGATTTTAGGACAAATATGAAATGAATGGAAAGTACACCCACTCTTAATGTTGGTAGCGAAGTAACTGGCTGGATTTCAGGGTCAGGAATCGCTGCCGCGTGGCAGGAATGACGTAATCGTTTTTACGAATTTTTTTTCACTCGGTCAGGAAACACCCTTCGACGCTTGTGTGTTTTTGCATGATAAATTTAAAGGCACGTTTATTAAAACTCTTCCGTAGATATAAAGGGATTGTCGCAATTAATTCTCACAAGCACAAAACCAAGGATTATCTGTACATCACAAGCAGAACCTGTTTAGCGATTTTATTAAGCCTATATAGAATAATTGTATATTATCTTATTACACAACTTAGGGATTTTTCAAAATTTAACATCAACCATTTTTATGAATCTGGGTGTACATTTTGTAAAAGGAAATATCGCTTTATTTTATTTCAAATACTTCGTTTCATTATATCTTAAATAATTAACGTTTTTCGTTAAGGTTGGTATGAAGCAACGATCTTCAACAAAAGATGGCAGCACTACCTCTGTATATCTCTAATGCATTTTTCACGTTGTACGAAGCTGCAGTGCTGCTCCTACAAATTTCAAGTCTAGAGAGTTCAAACTTTCACAGAGGAAACTTCATAACTATTTCAAAAGTTCAGTCCTTGCTGATTTTTTTTTTAAATTTCGTTTTGTTCATTGTTGAAATTACTTTATTGTTGTTGTGGTAAATAACCAAGCCTATAACAATAAAGCGATTTCAACAATGAACAAAATGTAAAATAAAAAAATCGCACAGATTGAACTCTTGAAGTGCTTATGAACTTTCCGCTCTAAAAGTTTGAACTCCCTATGCTTGAATTTGTAAGAGAAGCGTTGCAATTTCGTATAAAAAAAATAATTAGAGACATATAGAGTTACTTCGAATTAACGCTAGAGTTTGGTAGTGAAAAAAAAAATGAAAAAGTAAATTCTAACTTGAATAATAAACGCTAACACTAAACTTACACTATTACACTAACCTTACTAACTTGTATTCAAACCTACAGCTGAGAACTTTGCATTATTATAATCCCAAAGACTTTATGAAAGCAAGTTAGGATCTAGTCCAAAACGCATGACATGGCCTCCCTAATTGCATGATTTTTAAATGATTTTGGTAGAAACCAAAAGAATTCCTAACAAACAGCATAACGAGTATGAAAAATTTTATCCACAAAGCTATTTTTATCTCTAATTATGGATTCAATTGCATAATTCCCTTTGTGAGCACCATGTGCTTTTATTATTTACATGACGAAATATAGAGTTGTAATGATACTTAAGCTAGTTGAATTAAGTTCTTGTAATAAAGTCAGTTGTCATCGCATGTAAAAACTTAAGTTTATTGTTCCAGCACAAAAGGATATTACGTGATTACGTAATGTCGACAATGTTTATATATTTTGTATTACTCTTTGCTGTTGATATAAGTTTCTTTTTTATTATTTTTTAGTTATTTTCAAGTGTCGTTTCAGTTTTTCCTTCTTTTAAGTGTGATGATTACGGACTGATTGTACTACTATTTTTTTTTTATTTATTGAACTTATTACTAGCCTCGTACGAACTTAACTAAACTTTATAACTCAAGAGATTATGTCAATGAAATAAATATTTCTTCTTCTTTAATAGAAGAACGTTGACTTCATAAATATAACATAAGTAAACAAGAAGGTCAACAAACAGGAACGATGACTGTCGTGGGAAATCAAATCTTCCATTGTTCAGTTAATCTTTGATTCTATACTGATTCTGTCTTTGATTCTTCTTTCCTACGCCTATAAATTACTTCAGAAAAGTTCCTACTTTTTTATGAAACCATTTTTGTATTACACAAATTTAAATTTAAGTTTTGTTTTTTATTTCTTGGTATTTACGCTGGATATTCTTCAACGCGTATCCGTATATTGAGAAATAACTTTTTAAACTACTAAAATTCATTATCTGAATCCTTGGTTACCTAAAGTTACAGTATACACTATCTTCACGCTGAACTCTGATAGTATTGTGATGTAAGCCGAGTAACGTAATGCAGTATTTACAATACGCTAAGGGTCAGTTCTACAATCGACCGCCAAACTTCTAATCATCAGCGCTACGTTGAGGCCAACTCTCATTTTGCGTACTTTCATTGGCCAAAATCAGACTTGGCCTCAACGTAGCGCTGACTAGAAGTTTAGCGGTCGATTGTAGAACTGACCCTAAATAGCACAAGGAACGGAAAGAAATTCGCAAGTTCTTCGTTCAAATGCATTTACTTTTGATTTCCATACATTCAGTCTGATCTTTTTCTTTTAATTTCCAATATTTTTGTTTGTACATAGTATTATGGTGTGTTAACATACAGAAGTTTATTTATTGTTAATTATTTATATCACAAGCCTCAATTATTAACTAAAAAAAATATTTTTTATTTGCTAATAGACTTGTTCTGTAAAATGTTGTTCAGAAATACTTAAATATAAATATTGGCTAGTTGTAATTTGATCTTATCATATCGTCAACATTGTCTTTTTATTGCCTATGGATATTGAGTTTGATTTACTAGTATTATTGTTTTATTTATGTGCCTAAATATTTTTGTAGGAATCTTCCCTCGATAGCGAAGATGGTGCAGGCAAAATAAAACACCCGGATAATAGCAACCCTTTTATAGAACCAGCTCAACATCAGACTGTTGTAGATATGAAAGGTGAGTTGCCTTTTCTTTTTTTTTCAAATGTAAGAAATAGAATTATCACACAAAATTTCATGCTCTAATTCTTTACGTTGAGATAGAATTACGTGAAAGCACATTGACATATCAACATCAAAGTAACCACACTTGGAGTTGCTTAAATTGTATGTTTATTTTTTTTAAACGAAATTGTCAGCATAAAACAATAGACAATCATAATTAAAATAAAACGTCTTAATCGTTGATATAAATGGAATACATTTAAACATTGAATCAACACAAATATTTCCATTGGTTGTACATGAAAGTTTAAACTGAGACCCCATTATCCAATGGTTAAGTACAGACTTTGGATCGACACTGGGAAGATATGCGGGCTATTACCATGCTGTTGGCCATCTTGACTGAGTTTTTTCAAGGTTTTCTTAAGTTTCACTTAGCGAATGCCTGGACGGTCACTAGACAAAGAGACAGTCGCTACTTTGTCCAGTGTATTCCTTAAGAGAGTGTTCACTGAGGGACGCCATCTCTCAGTATTCTGATAAACTTAAATTGTAGCTGCATTTCGGACCCATAAATAAAAATTCTGTGAAATAAACGAAAATGTCAATGCTTAAATAGATTCCATCGCTATTAATGGTTACAGTATTTTGCTTTTGGTATGAGAGCTGTGCTCCTTATATACCATTTCAGCGTACACTATACACCATTTCAGCGTCCACTATACACCATTTCAGCATACATTATACACCATTTCAGCATACATTATACCATTTCAGCATACATTATACACCATTTCACCGTACACTATACAACATTTCAGCATACACAATACACCATTTCAGCATACATTATACACCATTTCAGCGTACACTATACACCATTTCAGCATACACTATACACCATTTCAGCATACACTATACACCATTTCAACGCACACTATACAACATTTCAGCATACACTATACACTATTTCAGCGTACACTATACACCATTTCAGCATACACTATGCATCATTTCAGCGTACACTATACAACATTTCAGGATAATAGTATGTTAGGAAAATACCTAAGGTTTTTATTATTGATGTAAGCAATATCGATCACATTGTGACTTTTATTATTAAATGCAAAGAAAAAAAAGTATTCACTAAGTTGATTTCTAGTGCTATTTGTAAATTAATGCGTTCAATGCTTGAAGGGAGTAAAGACCTTCGTCCGCAATCCTTGACGGACCGACCGTTTTACTTTTGCACACAATTTGAGACGTTCCTTCTACTAGGTAACTCCTTTTAAGAATCTACCCAATGACCATGAACTACAATAGGGTGTTGATACCAATTCAACCATTGTTTTTCTTTTCTTTCAGACGTCATGGTGCTAAATGACATTATAGAACAAGCCGCAGGAAGGCAAAGTCGTGCTAGTGGCGAGCATGGTGGTAAGTAACTCTTAACCAGTTTAAAATGTAGATGATAATTTTCCAAATCAACCCTGAAATCATAGTCTGATGCTATTCCTTTCATAACAAAACCTGATTGTTATTTCCAATTTAATTGTTGTGGAAAGTTGAAATTGGAGTAGTTTTAATGAATCTATAGATCAACTGTATGGTTATCGTGAACGAGATTTTGTTTTGTAAAACTGTGCATCAACCGTAGAGATTGAAAAGAGATGTTACTTCATTGAGACGTTTAGTATCGATATTTCAGTGGTGCATGGCTTGTGTTTATTCTTATCGATAAGGAATGCATTAGTTAATATGACCTTATACATTGTTCTGTATAAATCTCCTTGTCCCTTGAAGGTAGTGTTATTTTGTATGTATGTTTAATAATTGTTATGTACTTATCATGAGATCCGATTGGTATTTTTTTTATGTGGGGAGATTAGAGTTGATGGCCAGAATTTGCTTGATTTATTACACATATGATATATACATGTATTGTAGTTTACTTAGAGATGTCTATTGTTTCAAGAAATAATTTTCTTTCACTGCACTTTGCATGCGATTGATTCTGCGCACTTTTCATTTCGAAAAATCGACTGAACAAAAATGCAATTTGACTTTTTTCTTATAATTCTAAGTCAATTTCTTCGTTCTTTCAATTAGAACGTGCCGGTAAGGAAATCACATTGTGATAAGATTAATTTGTCGTGTGAAATTTGAGGAAAAAAAATCACTAATTACATGAAATGTTATAAGAAAAAAGTCTAAAGAAACGTTTTTTATGGATATCCCACCTTATATAACCTAGCATGCGAATTATACATGAGTGAAATCGCATGTAATGGACCTTGAAAAAAAGAAACCGTACAAATGAAATGTTTACCGAAAAGTGTACCCTAAATCATACCCTAACTTTATTGGTGTTATTTTTTTTTCCTGATAATTATCTGACCCCTTTCTTGTGTGTTTTTGTTTTAATGAATGATCTCTTCCTTTCTGATCTGATCATGAGGAGAATTATTTATACTTGTCGATGTTGTGCCCAGTGTTATTGCATTTTATCAGCTTCTCAAATATTGCATGTTCTTACCCTGCCGTTCTGAATCTGAATCTGACTATGTACTTACGTTTTGTGAACTTTGCGATTGTTAACTACTTTTGTTCTAATTGTGTGTAAAGATATCATTTTAGGAAAGGAAAATGCTTTGGAATGCGATGTACGTGCATGCGTATGTTGTATTAGTTTGTGGATAATATATGTGTGATTTTTATTTAAGGTTACTCTATGATATTTGGAACGTACAGTAAATTATATTATGATCAATATTGTGTAAGAAATCTAAGTTTAATGAACTATTCTCCTTTAAAAGGTAAATATGTATATTTAGATAGTACATTCAGCCTTTTTATTAATATCATTCAAAGGATCCTTCATGGAAATATTAAAATATAATAATACTTTCTAATTTAGGTGGTAAAAAACAGTGAAAAGAAACCAACCATTTTGTCTCTACTAAAACTGAAGCAGAATCTACTAAATTGTTAATTCTGAATACAATTTATCTCATACCACTTTATATGGTGCTTGCTTACGTCCACTGCATGAAGAAAATTAATTATTTCCTTTGAGACAAGATGTATCTGGATATTACATTGTTAACTGTAGATAATAATCATTCCTTCAAACCGAAGTTTTATCTCTAGACACTTTTTGAGACTAACATATACTCTACCGCATAGCGCCATGGCTCAGGTGGTAGCGCGTCAGACCACGAATGGGGCAGGCCAGGCTCAAATCCCGATCAGGACACTGGAGACTTTTCTCGAAGTGTTCCCAAGCTTGGCGTTCTAAGGTGTACTCAGCCTCCTATCAAACTGAGTACCAGAGTGTCCTTGGTAGTTCTGGGCAGGCGGTCGAGAGTGCGATTGACCACCCCCATCAGTGGTTTGTACCGTAGGTAGAGAATATGTGGAGTACTACCTCCACATCCCCCATGTGCCGCTGTTCATGGCACGTGAGCATCGCACATTGGATAGATAGCTGTACCTTTTTTACCACATAGAATAATTAACCTCCTCAAATGGATTTTTATAACGTAATTTGTTCGGGATTTGTTTAATAATAATAACAATTTTTAACGACAATGTTTTTGTGTACTTCTAATGCTTGGAGTACCATCAAGAACTTATATTGGTTCCTGAGTTTCATAGAGCGCCTCAGGTTTACTTTCTTAATTGGTAGCTGAATCAACACATTTTCAAATTGTGGAAAAATTAATCTTTTTGTGTCTGGAGGAAAATTGCATCGTTAGTATAATAAAATAATTATATTGCATATTTATACTGTCTACGTCACACTGATGAAGAAAATTACGTTCGCGCTACGAGAATGCTATAAGTCAGAATTTGATAAAATATTCATTACATGCGCTAGGTATATCGAGTAGTTATGTTTAACATTGGTAGTTTTCGAAAAACAAAACCGTTTAGATTATTGTATATAGGATTCAATTACCTAGAACTATGACTACTTGTTTTTATCAAACTATACCTTATTATTCAAACCAACAAACATGTGGTTTTATTTACCCAATCCCCGTGTTCCAAGCAGTAACATTACGGACTTTGGATTGACAATGGGTAGGCATTTGGATTCGAACCCCACGGCGGACGATCTTGACTGAGGTTTTCCATAGTTTTCCCTCAGTTTCGTCCGACGAATCGGCCATTAACTGAGGCCCTGGTATCCTTCCCCAACCTGAATCAAAGATGCCTAAAGTTTATTAATGAATTCAACTGAATTTGATATGTTTTTTTATCATGTTCTCATTATATGACATTGTTAAACTACGAGATTTTTATCTTACTTATATCAATATCGAAGAATAGATCATTTTATGAAATGAGTAAATTCATATTTAAAAGAGAAAATTTATACTTTAACGAGTAATTTATATTTAAAATATCTTGTTAACTTCTAACGTTCATAAATCATAATATTAGAAACTTCAAGAGATGCAAAATATAAAAATAAATTATAAAAGTTGACAAAAGAAATCCAGTTTAGGGTAAGGACAAAAGTAATCTAACCTTAATCGTAAACTAATTTAATCTGTAAACGGAACCTTAGTAACATAATCTAACCTAACCTTACCTAACAAATAAGAATCAGCAAATAATTGCATACTTAGCCTAACGTGTAATAGAGTGAAATTATATTGTGTTCAAATTTTCCTATGTTCCCTAAGATTACTTTCAAATTTATTACAATCTAATGAATTGTTAATTACTCATATCTGATAATCTCTTGTGAATGAAAGATTTAAAAATAAAAATAAAAATAAGAATTCCTGACTGCAAGCTAACATGAAACTAAACGTGACGGATTTCGTAAATTGGAATAATCCCGTTGAACTGTTTGACGAGACAATCATAATTATTTCGACATCATAATACTGAATAAGTGAGTGTACATTTATATTATAAAGTAAATTGCATAACCTTCTTACTGCAACACTAGGTGATGATAGATCACTCAAAGACTCGTGAAAGCAATGTCCAGTAACGAGAGCTGATTTTATGTTTGTTTCGAATTTTGTAAAAAAATAATTTGTTTATTTTTTCCATCTATGATAGATGTTACTAGGAGATCTTATACTGTACCTATTCCAAATATCAGAGATTTATAGCAGCTTGATGTGTTGTTAAATTGTTATGATGTCTAATACCGTCTTGCTGCTATAAGAAAATATAATAATTGTATATTATACGTACTAGGATAGGAACCAAATGCCCTTATCAGGTATAAAACGTACATTTAAAAACAAGTTATGCTCATGTATGTGTGTGTGCGTGTGTGTGCATTAGTGAGTGAGATAGTACTTATTTATGTATGTGAGAGTGTTCGTGTGGGTGAGTGGGTACATGGTTCTATAGGTATGGGTGTAGCATGTGGGTAGAATTTCTGATTGATATATTGGACCATTGAATACCAGGCGATATATTGTAAAATATGAAGAAAAAAACGAAAAGATGAAATATTTAATTTTAGTACTTAAAAATAAGTTATATCGCTTCAAATCGTAATTCATTTCCGTGGAAATATCGTTAATATTTGTTGATTAATGCTTCTATGACCAAAACAATCATTCCAGGTAGCTTTTGAATATACATAAAATATCTTGTTTTACTGTAATCAATTTATTTCATTTGGTTTATATAGATTTTGATTCCATTTGATTTCTAATGTAACTTAATATATTGGAAAATCCCAAGAAAGAAGAGTAATCTTTCTTAATGATTTATTGATTTCAATAAGCTCCGAGAAGCAGATGATTGTACGAAATAGGCCCTTTGTAATGCAACAAATTAATAACTTTTTCTCATTATGGACAAAAGTATGAGTTAAATATATAGACATTAATTTCTTAACGGGGAAAGTCCAATCATTCAAGTCTTACGTATTCTGTGTTTCTTTATTCTATCCAATGTTTGATAAGTTAATATCTAATAAACTTTATATCAATTCCTTGTGACTGAAACTCCAAAGTGTGTTTTAAAGTAAAATCATAAACGCATATACATAACACGACCTATAATCAGGATATTCTTCAAAACATATTCCGAGTACTTATATCCGCTTGCAGTTGAGTAATATTAAAACCTTTACATTGAAGAGGGAGTCATGAGGTCAGTGCAGAGATCGCTTTTGAGACTGGAGTCCGTCACTTTTTAATTAAAGCAACTTCCTACCTAGCATCATGATATGGTGTCCACCCGAAAGTAGTAATCCCCACCGCGATCGAGCCCGGGACCACTCGCACATAAAGTGAGGGCACTAACTGTTCTCTCAAGCAGAAACTCTTCAAAGTCTTTAAGATTTTTGTTATACTAGTTGATTGGACCGCCCGTTGGTGCGGAGTGAATAAATGAAAAACTTTAAGGGGGTGTTGTAATGTTGTGTTAAATTGTTCTTTTTCCAAAGGAACACGCATGCTAAAGTTAAAGTTCCTAAGTTCAACAGTTTTTAAGTTCTCATATGGACTTCTTAAAAGGTTTTCGCCCCCTCACCCTCCCGGAGGGTGTCGAATCGATAAACTAAGATATCTGGTTACTAATGAATTAATTACAAATAATTTTCATGCGAAATATTAAGTTTCTAGTTTAACCGGTTTCCGAGTTGCACCCTCTCCTCACCCTGTTTCGTCCTCTTTCGGGATGATGGTAGCAATCTTTTAATGCCGTATTTAATCCTTCTAGGTCCTAGGGAATATGTGTGCCAAAGTTTGTTCCAATCCGTCAAGGAATATGGAATTGTATAGCGTTCAATCAAACAAACAAACACTTTCAGTTTGATGTGTTGAAGTGGATATCCCATTTCTTTCCATTGTAATGTTGAATGCACAAATTTTAATTACTTCTTACGGAACGGGGTGGGTGGGTATTCTGTAGTTTGAGAATAGTGAGTGAGTGCAAGGTTGTTTGCTGTGTGTATGGTAATGTATGTGTGTATGTATGGTTTCTGTGTTGTTCAAGTTTCTGCATTTGATGTAAAATCTGCTTCTCATTTCTAAATTGTGTGCATAAGATGTTTTCTCTATCAAATTTGCTTCACTTCAAATTATTCTTTTTTAATTAGTAATCTTCATAATTTCATATTAAAAGGCAGGTTTTATGTTTTAATGCAGTTAATAATACTAAAGGGCATTTGATTGCAAATTTCTGCAACAAGGGAAAATTGTTTCAGGTATAGGTTACCAGGAGGCAGCAGAGAGCAGCACAGTTCTTTTACAGGTCTACTGAAGGAGAGATGTACACACGTTTTTTTTTCCTAAAAATTTTTCCCTTGTTCTGCAGAAGAGATAGATTAAAATTTAGCCAGTATGGCTGGTCATGCAGTCAAAATTTCTGGTTAGAAATGTTTGTAAATAATTGAACAATACAATTGACAAGATAAACAAATTAATAATCTTAGAATGTTTTTATACACAGTTATCATACATTGTTTTTCTAAAACGAAAAGCCAAAAGGAAATCGTTATGCAAAAAAATGGAATTCTATAGTGTACAATTAGAAAGTTATAATGATTTGAGGAATATACTCTTCTGTAGAATTTAAAAAATATATATTTATAATCTTCAAGTATATAAATATTCGATTTAAAATGTATCAGTTTATGGTGACTAGCAAATAATGAAAGCTAATATTAAAATTATAATTTTAATTCATAAGCTATATTATGGATTAGTTTGTTATCTGCCATGGAATAATTTTGAGGCGCATTACTGAGAAATTTTAAAAATCGATTTCACATGTTTGCACGCAGATCAGCATTATATATAGTTAAAGGCCTTACAATTAGATTACTGCAACATCTTTTTATCGTATACCATGAAATGAAATCAAATCCATCAATCAACGTATCGATGATTACAGAACACCGTAATGAAACACAAGCAATAATACTCACAATTACAAAACATTGAACATGAAGATTATAGACTTGAATAAGGTATTAAATCCTTGTATTATTATTATTATTATTACTATATATTGTCCCATAACTTCATGATAGAATCGAGATTCAATACTACAGAAATAATTAAAAGAATATTTCACTTTTTTTCGTGTGTTGATAATATTTTTCTACATCTATTGAGTTGAACAGACACTTTGTCATAATTTTGATCATACTTTTTCTTGTCTTTTCATTTCGAGAAGTTTGTCCTGCTGACCTGTTAAAATCCAAAATGGACAGCAATATTTAGAACAAAGAGTATAAAACTTCTCTTCAAGATACACGTTCGGGTTCATGTCTCATTTAAGAATCCAATTTTGATTGCATATCAACTATTTTTGGTATATTTATCATGCAATGTTCAGTGAAATTAATTTGAGAGCGATATACAGGATATTACATACTAACACTATAGAACATTCCTACAGTTTACAACATTTATACAATGTTGTATCTTGCAAGATACCAACAGAATTATAGCCAAGAAGTTCAGAAAATCTAAAAAAGAAAATCAAGATATTCCATACTAAAATATATTTCGTGTAGTTTTTCAACTTCAAATTAGCAAGAGAAAAATCTCAAATAAGAGGCACTAACTTGCAGTCACTAGCCCTTAAAAGATAGTTTTCCATACTATCATTAGACTAAGGCAAAATAAGATCTTAGAAGATAGATACAGTTATCATTAGGAATACTTAAGTATTCATAGACACGTAACGTAACCTTCAAGTTAATTTTCCTTAATAAGACAAGATACAGGATGTTGTAAAAGTTACAAAAGGATATATAAAAATATATCTATATTTACTATTAATATCCACATTTGAATATTTAAGTAAACTTAAAAGAAAAATATCTTTAAAAAAAATGTTACTTGCTTTCCTGCTGATATAACACAATGTATGAGCATACCAAATAACATCGAGAAGGCAGGAGTCACCAAGTGAATATCTATAGATGTAACTTACGCGTTAGCATTGTCATTCACTTGTGAAATAAATAAATTACGTATAACTTCCATGAGAAGAAAGTTAAACACAAAATAAATTCGAGATAAAAAAAATGTTTATTAAATATTGCAAAAGTTATAACAATACTTGTTCACATAGAAATGTGATTACAAATATGTTTTAAGAGTAATTAAATGGGAAAAAAATAAAAACAGAGCTTTGAAAATGATGAGACAGTCAGGCGAAACTAAAGCACTAGATGTAAACAACAACAAATAATAACAATGCAAATGTAATCCAAGAACGGTTATTGTAAAGTAAAACTATTTACATTTCAAAATTTGTTTACACAACTGAAATTTATAAAGTAATGAAAGAATAATACTTTGAGTAAATAGAGATACAATTTAGAATAGAAAGGAAACTGAAGCAAATACATTGTTTAAAATAAATGTGTGACACAGTAGTGCTTAGGAATACAAGATATAAATTAAGTAACAATGAAACAAATGCACTGATATAAAGTTTGCAGTACTGATATATATATATAAATATAGGCATGACTAACTTTTTAAAATACTTCTGA
Organism: Lepisma saccharinum; assembly: GCA_022664845.1. Classification (NCBI taxonomy): domain Eukaryota; kingdom Metazoa; phylum Arthropoda; class Insecta; order Zygentoma; family Lepismatidae; genus Lepisma; species Lepisma saccharinum. Next base: position 84 of record JAGDQP010023920.1, on the reverse strand, counting down.
TATATAAAATTTGACATGAGTAGATCATTTGTAATGCACTATAAAAAGAAGACTTAATCAGAAATGAACAACTACAGTAATTGC
>JAGDQP010023919.1:0-28576 GCA_022664845.1 Lepisma saccharinum | reverse complement strand
TACTTCTGCAATTAGGAGATATTTGTATGATAAAATCTCAAAAACAGATGCTGCAGATGTTAAACAATGCTGGATTTAAAATCATAGGATCTACAGAGGTGAAGGTAACAAGGAATTCAAAAGAACTAAACTTATCCTTCTTAGTTACGAAACTGAACCTACCTAAAATGCTTTGGGGACATTTTGTTTCCAAATTGGTGTTTTGAACAAGTCAGTGAAGCGGTTCTAGATTCTTTACAAGTGTCCGTGCAAATATTCTCGTTGCTGTGAGTGTTTTTAAAAATATCGTTTCTGGATGTCGAAGCTGTGATACAAGTTATCATATACCTGGACACGGGCAATATACATAGTTTCTAAGCGCTTTTTGTTGGACATCTTGTCTGCTTGCGTGACAAATTGCTAATCCATCGGTTAACAGGGGATATATTCATGGAGAAGCGTAAATTGAGAATATACATAGGATTGCGTCATCAGAGTTTACGAGAAAGTGGCTGTAGGTAAGTACATACTCCAATCTTTCTGTTGTTTATTATGGAGGGTGTTGAAAGCCAAATAAGTGCTTGAAAATAATGCTCGACGAGGCGTAGCGATTGGTATCCCATGACGTCTGAAAAATTCACCTGAAATTTCAGTTTTTCGCACAAATCTGTCATAATCACGGAGGGATTCGTAGATAAACAGGATCGAAATGAATTTTTAATGGTAATCCTAAACGAGGAAACACGTTTTACAATAAAGCGTCAGCTACTGATGTAGCGTCATTAGCTTCTAGGGGTACACTAACAGCAAAATGAGTGTTTAGATCTATGCTATTCAAAACATGTTTGAAGGATCAACTTGCTGGTTTTATAGGGTCAAAGCACCTGCAAATATGTAGCTGAAAAGTTGTATTTGTATGGGATGCATTTGTAAGTCTCAAATTTCTTTCCTAAGTAGGTTTTAATCACTTGACATTCGAAACAGTCAAAAAGAACTTTAAACACTATATGTTTCATGTTGAGAAAAACACTCTCTGAAGGAACATGTCGTATGTTTTCGTAGTCGAACAGTTTGATAAATCGAATTGTGATCTATTACCTTGGTAATGAGTCATTTGCACTTGCTTTCAATACTGATTTGTTTTTTAAATGGTCCTGACAATAATTGGGCAAAATTTTAAATGATTATGTTATATATGTATTGAGATTTGGTAACATGGTGCGACTGTAGCGCTTTGGTATTAGTAGTGGAGGTTTTTGTACTGGGACCTCATACTGACGGCTGTAATGGTAGTGACAATTACTTATGTGATATTTCTTGTAGTTTTGAAAATGGCACCTTAACTTGTATACAATAATTTTGTGAGATTATGTTATTGATCGCACACAAGGTATTCTTGGTTGTTATATAAAGAGATAATGTACTTGGTTATTCATGTTGTTGTTTGGTGCAATTGATTATGAAAATCCGAGAAACTTGGAGTTAGCGAGTAATATGATGGGAGAAACAGGAACTAATAACTAAACCAAGAATAATAAATAGGATTTTTGCAAAGAAATTTGAACTATAATTGCTGTTTGGAGTAGGCTATAAAAAGGACGTCTTAAAGATAAACTGAGAAGGCTGCTTTGAAAATCAAGTTAACGGGTGATTTACTTAAATCAAGGACTAAAATAATTTATATAAATTGTGTTTCAACGTTTGTAAACGGATAGCTCAAATCCAGCAAGTGATTGTTGTTAATTAGATGCAGATACTTTAAAACTGGTTATAAGTCGGAGAGTGATTTTGTAGGGGAGTTTTTTCAGCAAGGATCTTGGGAAAACGATGTTGATAACTGAGGTTAATTATGGCGTTGAAGATGGTTCGGGAAGTAGGTTTCAAGGCTCGAAGTTTGGATTAAGTCATGTCAGAATATTTCCTATTGTGAGCTATTAATTGGTAATTGTCTTTCAGAATCTCATTTATGGTGATACGAATAGAATTTTTAAACAAAGGAATTGAGTCAATACTGTACTAAATTAAAGTTTCAGCTTTGTAATTTTATTTAAAAGTTTCTTCACGCTTTGGATCCATTTCCAGGACAGGTTGGACAGTAGGTTTTGGATGTCGATGGGGAAAGGTATGAGTCCTTTTTCGAAAATTGTTTATCTTTATAATTATTTCAGTTGAGGTATTGAATGAAATTGTGTTTGCTGTCTTTGTCGAACTCACCAATAGTTGATATTAAGGGTCGAGCACATGGTGAGAGTGAGAGAGGGTTTTCGATAATTTTATGAATGTTGTTTAAGTCAAACCGTAGTAGGGTAATGCAAGTGACAAGTTCTAGTGTCATTCTGTAGTTTTCATTGAGACAGGAAAACTTTTGATAGCTTTATAAATTGAAGAAATGCTTGATGCTCTAGAGGAATATGTTGTTTGTGTTGATCTATAGTTTCTGGTGATTTCTCGTTTCTGACTTCAAGTTTGATTGGAAATCGAGCTGTGTCTGTGATGTGCGGAAAAGTAATTGTTCTACGGATAATTCTATATTTTCAAGGTTTAAATACATTTTTCCTATTCTTAGAGTAATGAAGTTAATTTTAGGATTTGAGATTTTAATTTTTTATACAATGCTTTGTCGCGTGATCTGAGCTTGCGTGCTGCTCTTGGTGATCTTTAGCTTAAATGGTACAAGGCTGTGTCTGTGTTTTAGGATAGAAATTTGGTAGACGGAATTTTTGGTAGGGGATAATTCTGATTTGCACTTGTGTTGGAATCTAGTTACTGTTCAGGATTTGAAGTCAGTAGGGAATAAGGTTCTGTCGACTTGAAAGTAACTGGATTTGAACTTTTCCTGAACTGTTACAATTGTTTTGGATGAAATAAGTAAGTAAACTTTAATTTAAAATATTTCACTAAAGATACTGAATTGGCCTTGGAATTAAGTAAAAGTAGACTGTTTAACAAATAGCAATCTAATTTGTTATTCGTGCAATTAGACTGTTATTAACAAATATTGTTATTTGGAGTTAGTAAAATCAATTTATTGAAATTCTTTAAATTTCGCAGATCAATCAGATTAATGTAAAGTGGTGGAGAGGGTGTGTTGTCACTTGATTGCTAAATATCTTGTTTTAAGGTAACCGGCATAATAATAAAAATAAATCATTGACAAGTTTAATCAAACTTGCGTTGAATTCTGGAAGCGAGGATAGGCTTAGTTTTAATTAGCGAAAATTTCAGATAGTTTCAAGACAATTTGGGATGAACTTAGAGCGATAAAATATCCTCCACTATTTTTTTTCGTGGAATATATTTCACAGAATTTAATTTTTTTTTTGTGTTGAACTTGCTAGATGTTACAGCCTAAGAGCTCCTCGTTTTACAGTATTTATTATATTTATTGCGTGTTTTGTTGAAATTATTTTGCAACAGAAATCCTTAAGAATTAGGATTAATATTAATACGTAATTATAACTTCGATAAAATTGTAAATTTGTGGGATTTCGTTTCCTGAATCAGAGTATTATTAGAGTTACTTTTTGAAAATCTAATGCTGTTTGTATTTTTGAATTTTGAATATTTTTGTAATTTAGAAAAAGGATATTATATCTTTGGAGGAACTTCTAAGTATTAGGGATTGTGAATGAAATTATAACCTTCATATAAGAATTTTGTGTTTTGGTAATGAATTTTAACAAGAACTTTTTTTGTCTATTTTCGTGATACCATGGAGTCACGTCTTGTGTACCTCAATAAAACTATATTAATTTTGTCAGATAATCAGTGAGTGGTTACAACTTGATGGATAATTTTGTATTCGCAGACAAAACGGAATGTAAAGCAAGTACTTTGCCATCCTCTGTGATCTATAAATTAGATGCAATTACCTATCTCTAACGACATATTGTCTGGAGTTGAATTGATTTTATCTTGTTGACGATGATGATGGGTGTTCTGAAATATTAATGATTTACGAAAAATGCGTATCTTGTCGTTTTCGTCTTGATATGGGGATCAGTTCGTCTTTTTCGAAAAGACAACGAATGAACGAGAACTGCAACGGGATTGCTACATGGGTGTTGTGTTGGTCCGTGAGAAGTGACACACGGTTTCTACTAAGGGCATCCGATATTGAAATCTTGCCTTTAGGTATATAAGTTACATCGAAGTAATATTTTTGAAAAATATGGCTAAACAAGCCAACTTCCCACTGAGATTTTTGTCTTTCTTATATGCCAAAGAACGGTATTATCCAAATATAAATGGAATGGCTTCCCATAGAGAAACGGATGAAATGTTTTGATGACATAACAGGCAGCAAACGTTTCTAAAGAAAAATGTCATAGCTAGTTTCTGTATGTCAGGGCAAGGGGGCAGTAGGCGACTGGATATATATGTTTTATCGGACCTTGCTGTTGGATACGTTGCCCAGTGTCGAAGCCTCTATCCATACATGCGACGTTTGTCGACAGAAAAGGGTATTTACTCGGATGTAGTGGTTATCAATTTTTGATGTCATCAAAGGAGGCTTTGGCTTCATTCGTCCATCTGTAAACTTCAGATTTACGTAATCTTTTTTCAGAAGTTTAGACAAGATTCCGAAATCAGGTAAGTTTTTGAGTAGAAAATTTGCGATTCCAATCAACAGTTTAATTTGGTGTTTTGTTGGGGAAGTTCAATAATGCTGATATAAACTTTTGATGGGCTGTGTTGCCGGAAACGATTGATTCAAGAATCTCTAATTTGGAAAATAACAATTGATATTTGGATTGTTTGAGTGAGATGTTTGCTGCACGTGGGCGATCGAATAGTTCACGAATGACAACAAGGCTCTGAATATAATTTCTGTGTGAATTGCTGAATCATCGGCATACCTGGAAAATATTTGTCCGTATGCCTTATTTAATGAGTAGTATCAACGAGGAGAGCACCGATAGATGCTCTATCATGCTTTGTAAGGGGAACTTGAATATTAGTACAGCCTCCAAGAGGGTTCCGGTCACTTGCTGGCGAGTCTAATTTACATTTGTATAGTGCGTCCTGACTCTATGAGTAGATAGTGACAATCTCTTGGATAATGATTTGGTTGGATTTTTTTTCTTTACAAATTTTGGACATAGATTGGGATAGAACTGTGGTATTTCTATTAGCATTACATAAACTGGTCTAGGAATAGTTCGCGTAATGTCCTTGTCTGTCGCGAAATTCCATAGAATTACTAGGTACCCTATCAAAGGATGAGCGACTGCCCTGGGGAGAATGTGCTCTGTTACGTTGATTATTAGAGTAGGGAGGGTTGTTGTATCAAGTTAGTGCACCGTTTGCAGTATTAACACGTTTTGTTGTTTTAGTTGCATAACTAAATTAGACATTTGAGCGCAAAGCATGTCTATTTCAGATCGTTGGCGGGGTCTCTGAGGTGTAGTAGGTTTGTTGGCTGTTGTTGGCCAAGAACTTCCTTCAGTTTAATCATATCATTCCGGCATTGCACCATCTGTACATCGGTGTGGTGTGTAAACGGAGGGTGGGAGGGCGGTTAAGCAACGTAAGGTGGTGTTTGGTAAGGGATATTGGAATGTTGCTGCTGTGTCGGAGGAGTGCCAGGAGTTGGTTGATTTGTGGGTTCCAACCCATTGTAACTTGTCCTGGCCGCGTTAATCAAGGCACATATGTTTTTGATCTATCACCTGAAGCGTGGTGACCAGTTATTGAAACGATGACAAAAGTTTATCGGGAATTTTTAGCAAAACATTGGATCTGAAACCTTTAATTATGAGTAATACGACTTGGCATTCCGGCAATTCAATTAGCAAAAACGTTTTGATTAACTTTTAAAATAGCATTGTTACAGGGAGATTCTACAATTTTCTGATTCTCGTTGAGAATAATCTTTCACTTTAAATGAGGTTGCTAGGTCACGGAAGGTGTTTAAAAGCTCTAATTTTATTTGATCATATGTTTTGGCTGCCAAACGTGCGTCAATTTCAAGGAAGTAGAAAAATATTACGCGGTATCGGAGAGTCAAGCAGCAAACATTTCTCTTTTCTTGTCAGCAGTCTATTTATTTCCCGTTGCAAAGGTACTTAATTGCTGAAAAATGATCTATCCGGAACGGATCAGTGCCTGAAAATTTCCCGAATATATTTAAGTATTACTTCTAATATTCATTCCTGACAACATATATTGTTACGTTCTTTTTCCTTACGCCTGAAGGAAATTGAAAATACCACAAATGTTTAAAATGTCTTTAAGCTTGTGACGTAAGCTCTGATATTACAAATCGAGTATTTGTATCTTTGTTACTTCTTTTATTTCCTATGAAATGTGAATCACAATCCGATATTTACACACTGGGAAATGTTCGTGTCTTACAGGAGAGAATGATATTTCTTTTCATACTGCTTCAGATTCAGGAATGAAATAATCACTTTTGGCTGTTCGTATAGAATTATAGTATGGTTTGGACACTTTTTATACACAATTATTTATTAAAGTGTAACTTACATTTACCTGCATATTGCTGTACGAAATTCGCTGAACAATATATATGTTATTTACTTAATATTAATTATCACCACAATTTATTTTATGATGAAAGTTGAGCTTAAAGAAACATCGAAAGTGAGCTTTGTGACGTATACAAAAGTATGAAGAAAGCGACCCTGAGAAATGTTGTGCAATAAAACAAACGTAGGTATAATTTTTGAATGCTTTATTCCAGATTAGATTGTTTTAATTTTACATTGAGTTTGGTCAATTCACAATAAAAACATGGTAATTCCTCTAATTACTAAAGTTAATGTTCAATCAAGTGAACTCAGAGGAAATAAAAGAAACATGTGATGAAGATCTTTCATGTTGCTGTGCGAGCTGATATAATCGTCGGAAATGTTAAACTTGCGGTGTTGTTCCTTGGAGCTGAAATGAACCAGATTTGTAATATAATTTATTTTCCTTTAGGAAGTAGTATAAAAATCAATTTGCCAAGAAATTCAAAAGCACTAGTAATTATTACTAACTGAGAACGTTTTTCTGACAAACAGAAATACATGTTCAGTTTTTCATACATATAATCTTATTCTTGCCTAATGTACGTCCAAATATTTTGCATATTATTCTACAAGGAATATATACTGTATATATATACCGCGAAAGTTATTCACACGAATTTCATTGTGTATATATCAAAATATAGCCTTTTGAGATTAAATTAATAAATTATGGTATTAGAAAGAAAAATACATTAAACCTAGTTTGTTGTATCATTTTATCTTAGAGCATTATTAGAATCATTTGTATATATTTACATTATTTTATCAGATAGTTCTAAAGACTTTAATAGTTTTACAAATAATAATAATCTTATTTATTCCTCTTCTAAATCAATATTTGCACTTTTAATCAATTTATGGTCAAATAATGCTTTCATCTACATTTACTTTCGACATAATCATGAATAATACACAATTTTGATTCTCTGAGAACTTCTATCACATTTTTCAAAGATAGTTGAGTAAATAAAGGACTTATTTCGGAAGTGTTTGTTGTTGTTCTGGTGAGAAAACTGTAACCTAAAAGTGAAGATTCCTCATATCTTATATATATGATAAAACAAACTATTTTGGACAAAAAAAAAATAGCGACCTAGTTAAGCAAAGAAATATTTGTATATCGAAATTGAAATGTTGCTATATTAAAAGGAATTAGAAACGCCAAAAATCAAGAAAATGTATATACTTCACTTGATGTTTGCAGACACAGACATGAGCCTAAAAAATGTACAAAGAACGAGAACAATTTCATTTCACAGGTGAATCCTGTTTGATATCAACAACAGCATTGTGTTTCTATTTCATAAGATAGGTATAGAATGCAGGAAGTATTTAATGGAAAGATTCTGTAATCCTTTTTATCCCAAAGGTGAATAGTTCACGCAGCTTATACCAGGCAACATTCACTACTGTATGTGGGTAAATTAATATCAAGTAAATTCTAAAATAAAAAATTAAAATTTCGGAAACATAATTTCTTCTATTTATAATATATAAATATTTAGTAGCAAACCCGAGCAAGATAATTTATTCTAAATGACATATTTAGCAATACAAAATTAACATGCCAGTTGTTTCTAAAGAAAAAGCCAGCCATATTCTAGACCTCTGCTACGTACTCTTCTACTCCCACAACGTTGCCCAGCTTAACGCTTTATTTACTCTGTGAATGTCTCATATACTGTATAAAAACTACTATCCCCTGTGTTCTAAATAAGTTTTATACGTAAAATGTAAAGGAAAAAAATAAGTTAACTAACACTAATTTTCGATTACCATTTACTGAAAATCTCTTTACTCAGAGCAATTTGTGTTGAGTGTACGAAGCCCGTGTCGAAATTTGACGTGTGTTTCCTGACTGACTGTATTAGACTGTTAAGAGTCTGGTGGAAGGTACATTATAAGGGTGTGGCTTTATAATGTTATAGCATTATGTGAGCAAGGTAAACGTGATGTAGACGGTTCGGAAAAGCTCAAAACGAATGTGTAGACGGAGCTGACATCAAAATAACAAGAACATTGGCCGCAAGTACATCTATTAGGGAGGAAACAACTTTTACTATAACGATATTCTTTGTGAAAACGTGTTTATATGATCTGACTTTTGGGCAAATATCTTTAGGGAGTTTGAAAAGTTTAGTGTTCACAACACAAATGCTACAATTGCTATCATAAAAAAGAAGCAATAAAATTAAATGATCATTCATAAACGTAGGAAATGAAAGGTATTCAAGCAAGGTCTTGCAAATAATTCTGAAGCTAAAATTAACCAAACGGAAATAGTATAATCACCAACAACATTACATTCTACATGTAATAAAACTGTAGGTGAATGTGAGAAGGTCGTTGAGAAAATCAATCAGGAAAAATGTTATGTATGAAAGAATGGAATTAAAAATTAAGGAAAACGATGGAAAATCGTAAGAAATACAAAGCCTAATCCGTAATGTATGCAGCAAGAGGCGATTAGTGCTGAAAAGACTGAAATAATAACTCATTGGTCACAAAAGCTCAGCGAATGTTCATTTTGTGGCTTGGAAGGTAATTATATAAATTGTGACTGATGTCATAGTATCAATTATTCTTCATTTGATCACCAGAAAAGCAATTAGAAATATCATAGGAAGCAGTGTGTACAGCACTAAGTAGGACAACTGTATGATGATGTACAATATAATGTTAAGGGGAAGAGATACGAGGACGCTATGATAAATTGTAACAAAATTGTTTAACCTAATATGGAAACATATTCTTACTTAGAATGGTTACGAAACGTTTTATGATGTACGTTGTAACGCCTAAAGCTAAGGGTTTTCTTTCGACCCTACGATAATAAATGTTTATATGTTGTTACCTGCTACTATTGTTATAGGTTAGCAACATTGAAGCGATTTCAGCGCCAGTTGCTAGCTAAGATGATGAAATAAGAAGTAAGGATGGAGGGGATAGCATGGTTGATCCGCATCAATGCTATCCTATTTGTTCTGAAAATTTGACTTGCAAATCAGTGTACACAACACAAATGTTAAATCGTTAGCAGAATTGAAAGCTAAATTGAGAGAATATGAAGACTATGACCTTGCAAAAAGATTATATGATATATCTACGCAAAGAGGACGTGCTTATAAAACTGGTAGTCGAAACTATGTTGTTATGAACACAGGAGAGGAACCAAGTGATGACAAGCTTGGTGGCGAATTTGAACAGTGTCATGAGCAGAAACGTTTTACGAGAAATAGAGGAATTAGTGTACAGGGGAGAAACCACGAGTTTGGAAGGTTTCCAGTGAGAGGTCCGAAAGATAGATTTGATTCGGAGTTGAAGGCTTTGGTCTAAGAAGATTTAGAGGAGATTTTTCTGGTAATTTGTTGGAACATATTTGTGATTCTTGATTCTGTTGTAGGTTGGAGTATAACTAAGGACAGCCTTGGATGATTGGGTTTAAATATTTTAATAGAGTTGCCTACTGGTTTGTTATAAAATTGAATAGGATGATTTGTAATTATTGAAAATGATTGACTAATAGTGATTGTTATGTTAAATTGAAGGCAAACTTGTAGCTCCTCAAGAAAAGGGTATTCTTTCGACACTACAGTATTAAATATGTATATGTTGTTACCTTCTATTATTGTTCGAGGTTGGTAACAGTGAAGCGATTTCAGTGCCAGTGGTTAGCTAGGATAAAGAAATGGGAACTAAGGTTAGATGTGTGGAAGTAATAGCCGAGATTGCATGACTGATTGGCATCCTTTATGAGTTTAACGATTTGTTCCGAGAATTTTACTTGCAAATTTGTGTACAGAAGTAACGTGGAATTGTTCAGTTAAAAATACTGGCTTAGTTAAATGTTAAATCGGATCTAGGTTTGAGATCGTTGATACTAAAATTACGAGATGAAGCACGTGGTGTATCCTGACATTGAGCAGAATTTTGATAAATAAGAAGTTATTGAAATTGCCAAGTTGAATATAATAATTCGTTGGAATTATAACTAAATAAAATTAAAGTCTTGACTATAAAATAGTCTTGGATATTTAAAGGTACGGAAAAAATTAAGAGCTAAGTCTTAAAATTAGTAACTTAAATTACTTGCTTTCAGATAAGATAAAATTAATTTTATGGGCGGTTACTTGCTTTCAGTTAGTACCCGTGGTTAAGTACATTTTAGATTTTAAAGTAAAGTTTTCATTACCTAGACTTGATTATTCATGAGCTGAGTTTAAAACTGACATTGATAAATATCTCGTGTAGTATAAAGTAATCCATTATTTTGCCAATAGATGGCTTCAGTGATCTGTTCTTGCGTCGTATAAGTCCGATCGGGTTCAACGAGATGGCGTTCAAACGATGAGATTGCGTACTACAAACACTGTTCAGATAGTTGTGATGAGTTGACTCAGTGTTGTGTGAGCGCGCGTCAAAATGGACATTAGCAAAGAGAAAATACGCTATATTTTACATTTTTTCTTCGATAAAGGCGAAAACGCAAGCCAGGCGGCTGCAAATGTGAATAGTGTTTATGGTCCTGATACTGTAACAGCTAATCATGCGCAATTTTGGTTTCGTCGATTCCGTTCCGGTAATTTTGGCGTCAAAGATGTACCACGCACTGGAAGGCCACGTGTCGAACATGTCGATAAAATCATGGACATTGTCGCGTCCGACCGTCATGTAAGCACTGTTTCGATTGCCCAAGAGCTAAACATTGCACAAAAAACCGTGTGGAACCATTTGCATAAGGCTGGATACAAATAGAAGCTTGATGTATGGGTGCCACACGAGTTAACGCAAAAAAACTTTATGGACCGAATTTCCATCTGCGAATCGCTGCTGAATCGCAACAAAAGCCACCCATTTCTGAAGCGGTTGGTGACTGCTGATGAAAAATGGATCACTTACGACAACGTCACGCGAAAATGGTCGTGGTCGAAGTGCGGTGCGCCGGCGCAAACGGTGCCCAAGCCAGGATTGACGGCCAGGAAGGTTTTGCTGTGTGTTTGGTGGGATTGGCAGGGAATTATCTACTATGAGCTGCTCCCCTACGGCGAAACCCATAACTCGGAACTATACTGACAACAATTGGACCGTCTGAAGGCAGCAATCGCCCAGAACCGGCCAGCTTTGGCCAATAGAAGAGGCATTGTGTTCCACCAGGACAACGCCAGGCCACAGACATCGATAGTGACTCGCCAGAAGCTCCGGTAGCTTGGTTGGGAGGTTCTTATGCATCCACCTTATAGTCCGGACCTGGAACCGAGTGATTACCATCTGTTCCTGTCCATGGCGAACACGTTTGCTGGTGCAAAATTCGCGTCAAGAGAGGCTTCTGAACATCGACTGTCTCAATTATTTTCCAATAGGGACAAAGGCTTCTATGAGAGAGGTATCATGATATTATCTTCCAAATGGCAACACGTTATCGAACAAAACGGCGCATATGTGACCTAAATCGGATAATTCTAACTATGGTAAGTCAAGTCTTCAATGTCATGCAAAAATAATGGATTACTTTTTACTACACCAGATATATACTTCTGTATTGATAATGCAATTCGCGTGTTCAAAGAATTATCGGTAAATTATAGATTATTTGCAACAATTTCATACCTCCTGTGAAACCAAATTAGGATTTAACAGTTTTTTGGAGAAAGTCTAGTTGTTTGCTGTGTTGCGAGAAACGTTAGGTTGAATTAAGGTGAGATTGTTTTTCAGAAGTGGTAATGGTCGTTTGCCGAGTGCATGGAGTGAGTTTGAAAATGTCCGGGAATGTTTGAATGCTGTGAGTACGGAATATGATTGGGTTTTTCTTTAGTTTTCCTAGTTTGTAATATTTGTATTGTATATTCTTGTCAGACACAAATCGCGTTGATGTTTTGTTGTTTTTGGAAATCCTCAGATTTGCGCTACTGAGCTTTGATTGGTTTTCGTACCATTGTTAAATTTTGCCTTCTGGTTGGTTGAATTGATTGTTCGGCGAGCACGATACATGGTTTTGCTGGTGTATGCTTTTGTTTATTAGGTCAGGTTTCGGGTCAGGCTTGAAGGTTGTGTCAAATCAGGTTAATGTTAGATTTTTTTTGGCACGAAGGATTTCTTTTGATGCTAGATTCAATAGTGAGTTGATTTGGTGCCTCTGTCCAAAGCTTGTTTATTAGGTCAGGTTTCGGGTCAGGCTTGAAGGTTGTGTCAAATCAGGTTAATGTTAGATTTTCTTTTGGCACGAAGGATTTCTTTTGATGCTAGATTCAATAGTGAGTTGATTTGGTGCCTCTGTCCAAAGCTTGAGAGCTTTTAAATTATGAAATATGAATTCTTAAAAGATGTGAACAACATAGCTTGAACTGAATTTTCATATAGGATCCTGATAATGAAATTAATTAATTTTGAAACGTCGGATGCGTTAACAAAGTTTTCGGAAACCTATAAAATTCGAAAGGATAGACTTGAGATGGTGGAAGTCATCTAAATAAATGCCGAAATTATTGATTTAAGAAGTTCTGAAGTCTCAGTTTAATATTTTGGTACTTTCGCTCTAGAACCTTTATCATATGTGAAAATTTTCAGCACCCCACCTAAATTTTTAAAATTAATATTTTCCTAATTCAGGTTTAGGATATAATTAATCAGCAAAGTATCTTATATAACTATAATATTTATAACTGAAGACTGATCTGGTTTAGTTAAGTAGAATTGTATATTCTGTGAAACTGCACAATTTTAAGTAGCAGAACGGAAGTATGTTGGATTACTTACTATGCTGATTATTTGGAGGTTATGCTTTGATAATGTTTTTGACGTTTATGAAACTTGGTTGTTGATTGATATTTCTAACGAACAAATCTTATTTATTGGAATTATTTTGAATTTTTCAAATTCTTTTTTAATTTGAATAAGCGATACGGATTTGTATTCTATAATGTATTGGAAACTGAAACAGTTGTGTAAATAAAGGGATCAAGTGGAGCCTCTTACTTTTGAGTGTATTAACTGATTAAGATTGAACAATCGTTAGACCATACAACCGAAAATGTATCTTGTCGTCAATTTTGATTTTCTAAAACTTGCGCGCCTTAAGTAATATCGCAGTGAGACGTTACAATATTGACAAATTTTAATTTAATTGCAATGACCTAGTTAGGAAAATAAACGTGAAAAGTGTTTCATACAAATGAAAACACCTTGATATTCTCAATATATTTTTACAAATTAATGTTTTTACAATTAGAATGTTTTACAAATTATTAAGAATCGATGAAGATTTTTCTATGAAAGAGAAGTGTTGTTCTCAGTGATATAAATAGATAGGAAGAATAGATTTTGAAAACAAATGAAGTAACTTATTTATTTTATTAGCCAACTTAGAGAATCTATTTAAAAATTAGATATTTAGAGTCTCGTTCTTTAAACTACTCAGATTTTTACGTGGCCAAATATAGATGAAATGAAGATATATAGGCTCTAAACAGTATACCGGACTAAGATCCTATGAAGTATAAGATCAGTTACAAGTTTCTGAAGTGAAAGGAAATAGTGTGTAATATAAATTTTAACGTCTGCGATTTTAACCCTACAGTGCAATTTGCAGGCTCTGAAACCGGATGACAGAACGAAACGACTTATTTTCTTCGCGAGTTTCTAAAGTCTAACAGAAACAGACGATTTCATCAAATTATTAGTGTGTAGTAATGAAGAAAACCTGAAGGCGTTGGATAGAGTACACGGACATAATTTACAATTTGGGAATTGGGAAAACATAGTACCTACGAGGATATTATGGTCGATGAATGTGTATTGCGCTACTGGAAATGAGAAACTGTTCAGACCCTTCTTTCCGATGAAGTAAGAATCTTGTTAATTTCTTACAAAAGTTCGTGGTACAGACGCATTACATATATGGTTTCTTCGGTGGTTTGAACATGAAATCTCAAGATTCATCTTCCAGCAGCAAGCAGCACCGCATCGTCACAAGAAATGTCAAACGTGAGCTCAACATAAGACTACCTAACAGATTAACTGAAAATGTTGGACATGTCGATAGTGGACTTCTTCCTTGGGCTTGACCTCCTCTGGACTTTCCGTCAATGGTTTTCTCCTCTGCATGTATTTTAAAGGAAATTCTAACTAATTACAACTAGCGCTCACTATGCATGATTTGTGGGTATGCATTACAGAAGCCATTGCAGCCGCCGACCCTGATAAATTTCACATTGTTTATGACAGGAACTTGTGTATGACTGGCTAGGGATTCCATATATATGTTGAGTGACAGACAGGGCTCACATTGAACCCCTGTGATGTGGAAAACATTTTGATGTAGTGATACAAAATTATTTGACATAAACATTCTACTGTTACCAATTTCTTGCATCAGAGTGATAGTAAATGGAACTTAAAAGTATTTGTACTCCGAAATGATAGCAGTAAACCTGAACTATAAAAATAATATGAGATGGTTGAAATTAATACGAGCATTTGTAGACATCCGAATAGGGACAAAGTCTTCTTGTAACATAAATTGCCATAATTTCGCTTTGTTCTTGAACTTAAGCATGTAGACAACCCCAGCCAATGTGAAGCTTAATCATTTTGCAATTGAATGTTTGTCATTTATGAAATATTTCGGGACTCTGACTGGTCTTCTCTAAGACAATGAAGTAGTTTGAGTGAAGCCAATAATACGTTCTACGATTAAATCAGAATATTACTTATCACAACTTTTCCACTGAAAAGAAAATACAGAAATAATAAATATACTTGCTGCTTCAACAAGAACATATTGCTGCAGAAACAGTAATATATAAGCAAAAACAATTCTTGAAATATTACGAGAAAGTTAATTCTAAATACAAACATGCTTTTAGAGTCTTATATAAAACAAAATACGAAGTCGCACAGGTTTCAGCGGCACACACATTACGTGTTATCTGGTTTAGACATTAGGTGTATGCAACCGTCGGTATACAGTTTGTCTTGAAACCCGGAGTCCTAATGCTGCTGATAGCTCTGATGCTAATTGCAGGGCAAACATCTGCTGATTATACAGTGCAGTTTTAGAGTCATATATCGTTCCTGCCGAGAGATTGTTATCCGTGTGTCACCTGGTACTGTTTGCCGTCGGCGTTCTGAAAATACGCCACACCCTAGATATGACACATTGTTCCACATTTATTGACTTTGCGACCTCTGTGTTTATGTCACTTCAAGTTGCCCGGTTATCTGCACTGAAACACAGGGTCTAACTTGGATCCTCGTGGCACGTCTCAGCCACAACACTCACTCACACCACATACAAACACATCTGCACTTCATACGAGAACTAAATTCAATAAGGTGCGGCGAGCTGTTCTCCGACGAATGTACAGTGTACGGTGTACACCATGAATCTATGTGTCGTTTAGATGGTACTAGTTTCTGTATATCAGTATAAAAACTCCTTCGGGAAAAATGATAAGTGACGCAAGAATTATGCTCACGAAAGAACTGATGTCCATTTTGCGAGTGATATTCTTTGTGTCACTATGGCGGAAGTGTTTCCTTTGTAATAAAATAAAGAAATTTAGTATCCCCCTTTGGCCATAGTGACAAAGAAAATTATTCGCAAAATGGATATAACCTCTTCTGCGAGTAGAATTCCTGCCTCACTCTTTTCCTTAAGCCGAAGGGGATTTTATACTGACATCACTTATTTTGTAAAGCTGCCTATTAAAGAAAAAGGGCATAGTCTTCATACAAAAGGTGGGTTTTGGACCATGGTAGGCTCTGTATCTCTAAAACGGTAACTTTTATGAAAAAATAAGCTTCGATTTATCCCAAATTGTTGGGGCCTGCAATTCACCCCCAAAACCCAGGGTACCAGCCATTTGGGGCTATAACTAAAAGACAGACAGAATGACAGACACACTATTCGATCATTTGTGAAAATTCTGTGATTCGGCTAAAAGAAGTCATAACTTTTGAACCCCTTCACTGATTTCGACGTATGATGCACCATGTGAAAGGTAATGAAGCGTAAATTAAGATTCAACAAGTTTTGGCCGCCTATATGGTCAGCGGTCAGTGCTATAATAAGAAATGTGAGATTTTGATTATTTTTGGCACCGCCCTAGGGAGTCCCAGGGATGTTCTATCGACCCAGTGTTTTCTGTGTTTTAGTTTAGCAAAGAGCTTTCAACTACCGTTCTTCATGATTATAAAATTGCCAAAATATATAGCATAATTCACACCTAGTGAATTTTTGAAACTAGAAAGTGCTGCTCTAATATGCTCGTGTTATCCTTTTCATTCATTCCCAATTTTGTTCATTTTTATTAATTTTATAGCATTATTTATTGCATGTATATTATGTTTGACTATTAAAAAGGAAAATAGTTTTTACCAGGAACATAAATAAAATTTTAAGGTCGTTAAATTATATTTGATTATTAATGGCTCTTTATTTACTCTCACATTAACAATAGTGGCTATAGTTCAGTTGACCTTAGGAGCCTTAAGGCCATGAGGACAATTCCAGCAGTTCCTCATCATGACGAAAATTTCTCTAGGGTGGTTACGCAGTCACGTCAAGCAAATACCGAAATGGTACCTACAAACTAGGCCTTGACCGAATACGTTACAATATCTTCTCTCTCCCTTTCCTGACCACAGGAAGGCTGAGAGGTTAGTGCGCTTACTTTTTTACTCGTGGCTCCGGGTACAATTTTTTCTGGGTTGTATTGAAAGGGTGATTCGGAAGTAACTTAAGCAGAAACTGTACGACCCCTCCTTTGAAGCTCACCAGTTTGTTTAGGACTTCTCTTTAGAGTACTATTTTCAAAGCTTTCAGTATTTTCTACATAGTAGATTTTCTTCAAGTTTCTTGTATCACATCAGTCATCATATAACTGACGTATGTAAAACGTGTTATTATCAATGTGTGTGTTATTTTAAAAATAAATGTCTAGGAAGGTATATGAAAATTTAAATTAATTTATACATAAATTTATGATATTTTCAATTTTACTGGAGAATTTGCCTTCAGCAAAAGTATAATTAACAATAAATGAGCAATGGTAAATACGTTATAGCCTTGATGTGTCAGTTACGTTGTAATACTATTTTGTTCTGTTTGATAATATTAATTATAAATCGTTAGTTAACTTCTTATTACAAACTTACTAACTTCTTCTTTTTACTTCTGGAGCGTAGCACGCAAACATCAGGCTTAACACGTAAGATAGAGGTTTATTCCCGTATACGCCTCATATTTCTTGCATAAGCTATTTTGTTTCCACGGCCTTATAAATATTGTTTATAAACTATAAATGTGCTATATGTTGCTTGGGGAAAATACTGTAGGCGTCTTAAATCGCAGATTATTCTTTGTATTATGTTACTATAATATAGTGCCTTGTTATGATAGCTCTGAATACTAATACTAACTTTCTGCTCATAATTCAAGTCTATTCGTAGCCGAGGTAGATGCTAAATCACATCCCAGTGTGCATAACATATGTATAAAATAAATACTGTTTAAAACAATGCTTCGTTAACGTTACTGAAAGTTGCGTGAAAGTTAGGTAGTACACATGAGACTGTAGATCCTTATTGGTTGGAAGATCTACTACAACAACATGATCGTTCGTACATATCTAAACTGTCGATGCTTACTTTCGTTGCATGATATGTTAGATATATTTTCCATATACGTATCTTGTTTTTTGTTGATGATTCATTCCATTTCCTCGCTATGTCTTGCATTAAACATTCATAAAAGTTTGTTGCTAAAGAGTTGTTTAAAACGTCCTTCATAAAAAACAAAAGAATACTGCAACTAACTTCACTCAGTGTTGACAGAACCAGGACTAGGAATGTTCCGACGAAAGATTAATGCTTTTCACCCCATACTTTCTCAAAATGTACTTTAAGTATTAAGAATTAATGAGGTGTAAGGAAATCACATTCTATTCATGAGAGGAAAACAAAGAAATGCTGAAAATACATTTTGAAAGTAACAGTAGATCCCAGTAGCACACACACGTGTTTAAAACGTTGATTTTTGGTTTCTTTCGTTCATTAACCGTTATCGGTTGAAAAAGTACGTTTAATTCTAAATCACATTTCAACAAAGACTTGTTGTCGTTGATAAAATATTAGTTCAAAGTGGATTCAACTGTTATCTTCAGCTACGTTATAGATTTCGTTTTCGTTTAATGGGATTCTTTCTGAGTTAATGGAATAAAATTTGAAATTAAAAGCTAATTGCTTATTGCTCTGTATCCTTTTTTTGTATGTTGAAAACAAGTTTAATTTCAATCTCTGTTCCAACGAAAATTTGTCTTCGTTGATAGTACGTTAACATAACGTTTTCAGCTATTATATTGAACTGTGCCCTACGTTATCTTTCCAAGTTAATTGCATACAAAATGTGCTACAAAGCGAGTAGAATAAAATGAACTACGTTTCCCAATATCTCATGCTCTCATTTGATGTTGAGAACAGGTTGAATTTTTACTTATATTTTAACGAACATTTAATTTCGTTAATTAGGCGTTAACGTGAAATGTGTTCAACTTTCCTTTTCAGCTATAACATATATTTCACTTCATAAGCGTTGTTCTCAGGCCCCAAAATGCACTTATTTAGAAATATAAATTTAATAGTGCAGTGATGCTCAAAGTGTTAAGAAAGGATAAATGCACTTAACAAACAAAGAAAAGTATTCTTTATTTTTATACTTACATGATGGTAAAACGACTAGTCTGGATCTGTGGCATCTTCGTTCAAAACTGCCTTGTATAAAAGGGAATAGTGAAACAGTAATGACTCTCAAGGTGGCTTCGTGGATATGTAGTAGCCTGGCGAGCTACAAACGAGGAGTGTGAAACGTACCAGATTCAAACCGGTCGGATAATTTACTGTTGGAAAGTAATACATGATAAAGAAAACAACGAATAAAATGCAGCTAAATGTGTATACCAATAGGCAGCAACCATGCTCTGTTTTGGAAACCTAAGCCCGTTTCTTCAACGTCTGCTCTTTGATTTCAACTTGTTTCCTCTCAACCATTATTCATCGTCGAATACACCGTTGAACAGACGGACATTTCGGTTCATTTACAACATTATAATTTCGTTTCTGTACTAATGTTTAATCCACGTATTTTCAACGTATGTGTACTACTGTGGGATATGTCAGAAAATAAAGTATGGAATATGAAGCTAAGTGTTGTAGAATATACTTACGTGGGCATTCAGATTTAAGAATGCAAGGTCCAAAATATGATTCGCGTACGTAGCCTTCCTTACAAAAGCAGCCCTGGTAGCACTCGTCAGGTGAGTTGTTCTTTTTATCGTCACATTGTTCAGGGTTGTAAGGACCACAAAGTTCATATTCCTCATTTTCCTCACATTCTTCAGAAAGAAATTTAAATTAAATATTTGTTAAGTTAAATATATCTTGATATTTATTGTAATTAAGAAACACGTTATTTATAATATATAGATAAATGCACTTTTGAAAACTTATTCAATTGTATCCCCAAAATGTTATTAGTAGGCAGAACATGCAGTCAGAAAAAAATATATTCTTTACGGTGTTACCAAAGTAAGCTTCGTTTGGTATTTACCAATATAATCTAACATTTATTTAAACAAAAATAAATGGCACTTCATTTTATCTGCCATGGCGTAAACTACTGAAAAATATTGCTATCAATCATTGATACCAGCTCTATTTAAGTACTACATTAAGATAGCCAAGGTACTACCAAGATTGCTCCCTTGACAGTAGATCATTGAAAACTAATAAAATGGTATAAGATAAAATATAATAAATTTATATTATTTTCTTGAGAAGAAATTTATGTGACGAATATGTGTACTTAATGACTAAGCAAAGGTGTGCGCTGTGGAGGTAAAACTTAAAGCGGACACATGAATTTTTTTCATCGGTTATTTTTCTTGTTCTTAACGGTAAGTCCTGACTTACAGTTAAGCTACTTTAATCTGCTCCTACAACTAAAGAGTCTTGTAACTTACCAGGGTGGCTTTGACCTTAATGAGCTGAAGGAAGCAGTGCAGAAAAATATATATAGTTAGTTGGCGGCCAAGTTTTGTGTAAAGAGTTAAAGACACTGTTTTAAGTTACGACAAATGTCTTAATATTGCTGTATAATTTTGTGACATAGGTGGCGAAACAGAGACTATATAAACAATTCATATTTATTTTAAATAAAAACTCTTTCTGTTGTCAAGCAGTACTTAATTTCCGAACACAGATGTTTATAATACTTTATTCTTTAACTACAGTGAAAATCTCCTGGCACGAAAAGAACACAAAACTTCCCCAACAAAGAAACTTTATATGAACGCATGTGAACTTTATGTGAACTTACTGAAAAATTGTGAGTTTTTTATGTGCCGATTGTGTGGTTTTATTGGCTTCTTACCCGTAGTACATATGTTGCACACATCAATTTAATATTTTCCTAAGTTTACATTATCTATAGTACGTTTTAAGATCACTTTTAGTATATATGCCACTTTTAAGCGAACTTTTTGTGTATGAATTGAGTATCAGCACACCATATGTTCATCTGTTTTGCACTAATAATGTGGTATAGTTCATATTGATTTCGACAAAATTCGTATATTATGCACTAAAAACGTGGTAAAACTGGAATATATTGTGAACTTTTTCGAGACCTATTGTGCATTTTAATTGTACTTTGATTTTCAGTGTATGGAAGATTTTTTTGTTCTTCAATAATCTTGTACTAGAGACGTTACTTTTCCACCTGCATGTACCTATAGAAATATATAGATCCAATAATGGTTGTAATACCCTTGTTTTTTTTATAATTTATGTGTGTTTCTTTCTCTCCCCAGTCGTTTCGTCTATGTATCTGAAAAAAAAAACTTAATATGTTATTGTAAAAAGGGACCTGAGCAACTTTTTTGATGGTTTTGAGTTATTGCTTGTTTCAGGCTCTCTGGAACACATGATTTGCATGACAAATGGTTCTGATTGAACTAACAGAACAGGGCGAAAAAAGGACGTGTTGTCTTAATGAATTGTAAAAAGGCACTTCGGTCACTGACTGGGGTACCTTTTGACAACGATGTTAAGTCATGAAATCGTGATATTGTAAAAAAAAAAAAAATGTAAGGAAGTGTAGTTATCACTTTTTGTCAATGTCCCTGGAACAAAGCTGAAACTAACTTTTGGTTTGAACTATTGTTTTATTTAAATGTTGACAAGGTGAATACTGGATAGTAGTATGAAATGGAGTCGGCGATGATTCAGGACTAAGGTCATATTATCGCTGATCGGTGATATTAGCGATATGACAGAAGAAGTAGAAATACGGACGGTAAACCGAACACAAAATATGAGATGTTATCTCAAGTAAACTAGTTTTGATATATATATATATCGTAATTGAGGTTGTATTTTACTTGTTAAGTAAATTAGGAAACTATGAATTCCTTTAGTTTGCTTTTCTTCTGAGTATATAGAAGTTGTATTACCGATAATAGAATGTCTAACAATGTAAACATACTTTGTGACATTCCTGCATGGAAGAAGGTAATAGCATATAACTCTGTCCCATCTGAATTTGAAATTCATTAATTCAATTTAACGTTGAGTACGTTGAAGTATCTTAGAGATACTGAAGTCAAGCCGCGAAGTAAATTCGTTGCATTAAGTTATACGATAACTTTTTGAGTATTATTGTTGACTTTTCAAGTAAAATCTTATTTCATACAGAGAAAATGCCTTATTATAAAAAATATCCATCCTCGAAAGGAGGGTAGCCTAACTCGCAGGGGGAGTGTTAGAAACAAATTTTATATAAGGTAGTCTGGTAGAGAGACTGCTGAATGTACCTTGCCCGACAGGAAGTTGTTACAAGGTACGCTTATTAAACGCTGGTAGCCACGACTCAAGGCTTTATTTTATTGGTGGAAAGCCTGAATGTACGATTACATTGTTTGTGAATGCATTATCACTTGATAGCTTCGTTTCTAATGTATTATATAAAATGAAATATGTCCCTCCTAAAGTTACCGAACTTCATTTATTTGCATACAACTGGCCGAGACAAAATAAAAATAATACAATTTTCCGGTTCTGTCTCGGAGTTACAGATTCTGCAAAGTTCAAGCTGGTACTTCAGTTCTTTTCTCTTTGTGGACATCAACCAATAACACGCACTATCAAAAGGTGCACCCTTAAGGAGTTACGCGAACTTATTTGCAACGCCTCACAAAAATCGCCTAACATTGTTACACTTGTAAAAAAATCTTTATTTTTAAATGGACTACTCTAGTAACTTTGGACTTTGGACGGTCAGGATATGCCTTTAGCTGTTAAAATCCACACCCATGCCCCTACCGGGACTCGAGCCCGGGACCTTCGAGCCGATACTGTTACACTTGTAGATGAACAAAATTGTCTTGAAATATTGGACTACAAAACGTGGTGGCCTCTAAACTATAAAAGAATTGTGGTGTCTTTAGAAACGGACAAATTGCGAAGAGATAACAGGGAAGCATTTCAGATTTCGAGGTACCACTATTTTGAATACAACTCAGGAAAACAAACAGGACAATACTAGCAAGTGAATGGATTGGTGGATTGAAACCTCCGCAGACATTTTTGTTGAGGGAACGCGATGATGTGGTGTTTTCACCAAGACCTGTATATTCCACTCAGAAAATTCCTATGACGAAATCACAAATCGAGAACCTAAAAGAGATACGTTGCAATCTCTCTGACGATCACACCAATTTCTACAACGAGCTGGTTGTGCGGTCTGTAGTGTGGGATGAGTAGTGCATTACACTAAGTTCACCATTAATTCCCGTACTTGTATTTGAAAGGAAAAAGCTACCTAACAGAACTACCTGTGAACAATCAAAAGTGCAACTACATCATTTTCGCACTTTACTATTTGTTACCCCATAGTCATTTTTTTAAACTTCATTTTATTCCTGACTACACGATAACCTTCATTTTACTAAGTAAAAGGAGTCCACAAACCTAAAGAACAGTGTATTGTAAAAAGGGACCCAAGTCATGAATTTTCCATCCTTCCTTTCTTTCACATCAGGCAACATGCAGACATGAAAAAGTGCTTAAACTATCACAAATTTACTGTAGTACGATAACCCAAAACTGTACTTCATATCCTTTCTGTTTTAGAGAAACTCAGCTCTTTTTTTTTTTTTTCGTTTTTCTCGAAACTTCATAAAAGGGATTGGGCTTACTTTTTACAATAATATATACAGTTGTGATATGAGGTGTATGTAAAATCATTTGGATAGACATCTAATGTTACCCCACCTGTAAGGTGTAAAGTGAGATAACAGAAACAGTCAAAATTAAGGGTGAGATTGAGGCTTGGCCAAGCCTGTCCTGGCTATGGCAAAGCTTTTGAGCCATAGACCGGGCAAGATCAAAATGAATCTCCAATTTCTTAAAATAATAAAAAAAAAACGGTAAAACATCTTTAATTTAATCAAGAAAAAAATATAAGGAAACATTTATTGCATTCCCTATCCTAACATTAACCAACATAACTGCCTCAACACAAGAAAAATTTAGGGATGCCAGCCAATCGGCATGGGGTAGATCGAGCTTGGGCACGAACCCTGCTCCGGCCGGCCATCTTGACTGAGGTTTCCTTAGTCTCAAGAGGAGAATGCCTTAATGGTGCCTTCTGTAACGATAGGACCGCTGCCTTCGCATTTCGTAGCGTCTCCCCTATTCCGGCCTGAGCCATAGATACCTAAACCCATAAATATATTCAATTATTTACATGAACACAAGAGAAAATAAAGTATTTATTCATTATTTTTTTTTTTTTGTCATTTGTCACATTTCAATGTTTCAAAAATGTAAATAATAATAGTTTTGATGAATAACTTTTTGATCCTTAATCAGCTTAATAAGAACGCTGGACTTGTTTATTAGGGGTATCCACGGACTTGGACCATAAATTGCCGGGTTTCCAGGTTCTTGTCGAGTCTGGGCCTATTGTAGCTATATTTATCCCAACTGGGCTATAGGAGAAGCACTATGCCAGGGCCAGGACAAGAAAAGAAGAACAATCTCAGCAAAATCAATCAAACGATCAACAATCTGATCCTAATGGAAAATGATCCAACTGATTGATGTAATAGAAACAGCGTCCAATCAGTCTCTTAAAACTAAAGGAATGCCTAGCAGTATTTATCGAACCGTAGAATTATTTGTTGTACATTAATAAGTTTCCGTCTGGTAAAATTTGGGTTATTACGTTATTTTTTTTAGTTCACAATGGCTCGTGGTGTCACCAAATCCTGAAACATTAACTGAACTCATTACCCGACGTCATAAAATGATGAAATTTTGCAGAGCTATGTAAGTCCGGTGACAATACAATATTTAATTGTTAATTTCATACGTTTCTACACATTTATTTTATTTTAAAAGCAAATTTTAATAGTTTTTGTTCTTAACTTCCTTATCCTAAAATAAATACTAGCCTGCAACTAGCCTGGGTTTTCCTGGTTGCATAAAACTTTAGGATTTGGGGCACAAAATATTTAGCTTGAGAAAATGTATCCGAACATCAAAATAACTCGAAAAGAATAATATTAAACTTCATAAAGGCGTTCTTTTCTTAATCAGTTAGTAATAAAAAGTAAAATAATAATAAAAATTTTGTTTATGCATGACTAAAAAGACAAGAATGGTGTCATTTCAAGAATTTATAAAGTGACTGTTTATGAGAGCGCAGAATTTATATACCTTTCTTCTTAGGCATGCGTAAACATTTTTTTTCTTTACTTTATAGTACCAATTAATTATAAAAGAATGTCTTTAAATTGTTTTTTTTTTAATTCTTATCATTGTCATGGTTACCATTACGTGTGACATCCAACAATTTTCTTAAAGGCCTTAAAATAATCTCAAATTCAAATCCAACAATTCTGGATGAGAAGAAGGCAAAATTATTACTACAAAAAACAAAGCATGCTCGCAGAGTTCATGCTGAATCGTATACGCAAATGACTACCTTGAGCAGTAGTGAATTCAACAATATAGGCTTTTCGTTCTGTATCTTCGAGATTTCAGGTTTTATTCAAATATTGTTAGAGCTGGCATCTTTTTCCATGCAAAACAGCAATTTTCTTAAATAAGAGTTTCCGGACCATTCTCCAAAAATAGGGACAAAACACAAATATTAAAAGGAAACAAATGAAAAAAATAATGTTTTGTTTCACAAAGCTATAAATAGCAAAACACCATTTGAGATTGCAATATATTTTTGTTTAGTCATCTTCATGTTTTTATTTTTAATCTTAATTATCGTCAGCTGACTTCTGGGCTTCATGAACTACATTTTTAGGGAAGATTGTTTTTTATTTTAATTTTAAGTTGGTAAGTTTGAATGACTTTCATCTAATATTTATTCTTATTGACCACACATCTTGAGGCAATCGGTATTTAAAAGTGAAGTAACACATTATACAAAATATACAGCTTGGTTAAGTTTTACTTTCAGATTCTAAACAGCCTTAAAAATAAATGGATCTCATTTTGTATATACTTTACATAACTCATGTATGTTTCAAGAAAAGCTATTTATTTTTTCCAAGATTGTTCCGTACTAGTGCTGCCACGAGACGATACATCTTTCACTTCTTATCTCGTCTCGTCTCGTCCTGTGTCTCGAAAAATGCAGAGTTATTTAATTTGTTTAAAAATTTGAATAAAATATTTACCATGCAAATCTTTACCAGCCAGCGTTTATTACTTCAATGGAGAGCTATCCTACAAAGAACAAGGAATACCTAATGTTATTTTTTAGTGATCCTTAGAAACAGATTTAACTGTTCTTATATAAGGGATATAAATATTTTTAAAAAAATCCAAAGGGCACGAGCAACCAATCTGGATGATTTCACATGAACTAACCCACAGGTATCGTGTACGAAGTGTCCGAAACAGTAAGCCTATATCTACTGTATTATCCCAATTTTATTTTGGAGACACACATACTATTTTAGGAGGTCCGGACCCCTGTGCCCCCATGGGTACACCCCTGAGTCTAGGTAATGAGTTTGTTGTACCTTGATCAGTATGGTGCAATCTCCTACATTTTACTTTCGTTGGCGTGATATGCAGCAACATTTTACGAGCCAACGATACAAAACGAGACAGAATCCTTCGAGACAATGTACAAGACGAGATAAGCCATTCTTTTTGAAACGACATGATACCAGACGAGCTTTACACTGGACGAGACGAGACAGCCTAAAGTCTTGTATCGTCTCGTGGTAACACTACGCACGTAACGTGACGTACGAGACACAAAAAGCAATGTATAAATAAAATAATTTGTTAGGTAAATACGGTAATTCATGTTTATGCACTAGTAACACTGCAAATCGTCTAGTTATACTACTAGGACCTGAATAATAAATTAAAACATATTATGGGAAAGCTTCAACATAACTGTTACACTAAACAAAAATACTTCTTAAAAAACTCTAGGTTGGGCACACTGTACCAAATAACTAACAGTTGTTCTCAAATTAAAGGGAAACAGTATGTCTTGCTTTAATTCCATGACTTTGACTATCAGGTTATTTTACTGCGAGAATCTTGGTTTTAGTGTTTCAAAATATATTCGTTTGGATGTATTGATCATTGCTTCCTAGCTAAAGTGAGTTTGCTAAATATTTTTTCAATAAAACTTCTACAAAGTTTCCTTACAAAATACACAGTATTTTGTATTTGTATTTAATAAAACTTTTCAGAAGTAGGTCCCTACAGCAAGACTAGACACATTACTCAACTAAATCAAAAGCATGAATTTTGAATAATTTAGTTAAATGTGAACATACACTTGATGACATTTTAACTGAAGAATAGTTTCTTTGTTTGAAAAGTCTAGTATGTGATCTAAAACATATAATCCTAATCTTTCTCTCATATTACCAGTAGGTCAACTTATTCTGAATTAAAAACTAATTTGAAGTTAGAGTTAACTAACTTTACCCAGGTTTCCGCCGTTACATTCAAACACGTGTGTTTGAAAATAAGGTTAAGAAAAATACACGGGCCGAAACGGAACGAGATGACCGTGAAGAAATTAACAGACTGTACGACTCATCCGATGTTGTAAGAATAATGAAATCGTGACACCTAGGGCAGTCCATGTAGCCCTCATGGAGGAAATATGGTTATATTCCATCGTGGTTCGTAACGCTGAGAAAAAGAAATAGTTGGAATGACCGAGACACCGTTGGGAGAACAATATTGGAAGAGATATTCAAAAGATGAAAACTGACTTGATCTTGTCCAACATAGTATTCTATCGCGAATGTTTGTTACTGCGGCAATGAACTTGCGATTTCCGTAAGCCACAGAGAGAGAGAGAGAGAGTATATAATATATGTTATATTAAAAAATCTGTTATTACGTAATATAATTTCTAATAAAAAATGCACATTTTTACGATGACGGATAACAGAGAGTTACGGTTAAAAGAGTGACGGTTGATCGAGGTTTTACTGTATTTTAAAGAAATTTCTCATTACGCTATAACCACCAGATCTTTCTTTTACAAGTCTGTTTCGTAGTCTCTAAAACCAACTTGACGAGTAATTATTACGAACCATTGTGGACGTGTAACGGACATTGGCGTTATTTTTGACCGAGTCCAGAGCTATCTTTAAGTGCGATTCCATAAGTTTTTCTTGACAAAATCAGGGTTGTAAAATCAAGTTTTGATTATGTTTGAATGAAGATTGTACGTATTTCATGTATTTCTTCTATTATTGTGCAAAAGTTCAGATTATTTACTTGAAATCGAATACTTTCAATTGGACACCAGATAACCATGAATGGCCATCTACCCATATACTCTTACATGAAATCAGAAATTATTGGAAACGTCAAATAATTTCAACCTCAACTTAGATTTTCATACACAACTATTACATTTTCTTGCAAAAAATAAAATAAAAATACGTTGAAACATTTGTAAAACATTTCTGCTTACCTGTAATCTCCTCACATTTAGATTG